>PEDP01000622.1:0-20140 GCA_002918395.1 Erysiphe pulchra | reverse complement strand
CAGAAGGAACGATTTCGCTGGCCTCGATATTTTGATCGATATACTATCAATCCATCCCAAATATGACCACCACCATCCCATGGAATCAGTGCACGTCTTTTATCCCTTGATTCTTATGAAGCCGAGTATTGGATGCCAATTAGTAGTTGGTTTTATAATAGCGTTTATGAAAGTGCGTGAGGACACCGTTCATGATACGCAAGACAGTCGGTTCAGAGACACCAAAAATCGGCTGTGTTTCCCACATCCTGTGAGGGTGGGAAAGACGAGTGAGGAGAACAGCTAGAGCAAGTTCATCAACTAGCCTGATTCTATTCTTGTATCGAATAAGATCTAGGCGGAGATAGGGTAAGATTGTACGAAATTCAGCCTTCGTGAAGCTTGAATGAAAGTTAATGTAGAATCTCAACTACTCACACTTTACAGCGAATACAAGTTTCCTCATTCCATAAGTCTAAATGCCATGGGAATCTTGGGTAGTGAATTGATGGCCTGTATCTTGTGGGCCTTCTTCTAGTTTGAAGATGTCGATGGTATGATATGTAGACTATAAAAGCAACAACGAAGCCTTTTTTACAAAGATTAAGCGTGAATGATATGGATCTTTAGTCCTTAAATGTATCAAAATGGTCAAGTTTTGAGTTTGAATGTCTACCTGGAATAGGACACTGACAAGTCAGTATTTGAATGGAGTAGAATGTTGCAGATTTAAGGGTTGTTTAAAAGAATCTCAGGATGATTCAAGTTCTTGTCATAAACAAGGGGAAGATTAAGTATGTGACTGCATGTTACTTAATACTTTCGAATACCTATCAAATATCAATTTTCTTTTTGAGGAATTTATGTGATAATGTTAGAACTCTGTGTTTCAACTTCATTATTGAACGAATGGTGGGATGATTTTGCTGCCAAACGAATCCTTTGAAACCTTAAAGTTCAGAAGTCTTGATCTTGAACGATTGATTTCTCCTGGTGGAAAATAATATTCAAGGTCAACACATTGTAGTTTGGACTAGCTCTCGGGAAAACTACCACCCTAGCAATATAGCAGCAGTAGATCCAGCTTAAATTAGACTTGTGAGAGGGAAAAACCCTGCTGGTCTACTGTCAATTCTAGTGTGAATCTACTGTTAAAAGGTTGCGCAACTTCATCTCAAGATCGATTTTCTTTCTCCAAAAAGCAATCCCCCGGGAAATTTTCCTCACACACCTCACAAGTTGTGAATAATTTAAAAATAATTTTCTGAAAAGATTGCGACCCAAATGAGTATAATATCATAAGATCAACGAGTTGATGGATGGAATTTACTGGGGAGTGGCCGTTTCCAGCTTAATCTAGTGTGAATCTAGTGTGAATTTTTTGCGCAACAACTCTATTGCGCATTTTTTCTAACTTTGAGGGTGTTAATTTTCGAAATTAAGCCTTAGGTGATATTATATATAGATAGATAGATATATGTAGTACACGTTCCATGTAAGGAACAACAACTTCTGTTGTGAAAAGCTGAGTTGGTAGCAATTCTTATAGTAAAAAGTCATGTGAAACACATGACCCACTCTTAAAATGTATATATATTTATTACGTGTCAGTCGTTTGGACTTTCTTTCTCCATAGATTAAAATCATATTATCGTTTTGCCTACAATCAGAGCCTTCCCTGATCTAATACTATCACAGCAATGCAACAGTTTTAGAAAACAAATATGTATCGTTCGTGGAGGGAGTAAATTACGAATTCTAACAACTTGCATCATTAGTTAGTCATAGATCTTTCGTTGGAGGAGATATTTTTATTTTTATTTTCCCGAAGAACATTTTAATTTCATGATTAACAACTCTTTACGTCATAAAAGGAGCTTATCTGCTCCATTTTTTGCGATTTACAGTGGTCCCTCGCTATAGTGATACCATAGCAGTTCGACGAAAAATTCATAACTATGACGAGAAAATCACTTTAGTAAGTTAGGAGTGGCCAGCTTCTCTCCACTTCTCTCCCTCCTTCCAGGCCGTGATGATTTATTTTTCAAGCAAGCACACAGCTATCTAGCTAGTGGTAAATATTACTCTTTTTTGGTCACTTAAAAAGTAGTGTAAGTAATCATGAAGAAAGAGATGAGTTTCTTTTGATAGGCGTATCCAAAAATGCAAAAACAGTTTTTGCTCTTCAGCGTATGTCACAATGCGCAACAGTTTTATCCTCGATCGATATAAAAATTCTGTTCTACCAGTATTAAGCTAGAATTGAAGAAAAATAGTTTAATCGTTTGAACATTTTTCTCCCCCATCATATCGAGTTCGAAGTTCTTGGTTATTTTGTTTTATTTCGCAAATCGGCTATTAGAACTCTCTTTTTAACTACCTCAAAAGTTAGCAAGACCTATATCCCGGCATTCTTTCCGGACCCCTCATTCAACTTTACTCCTAGCCTCTCTCTTTTTTCTTTGCTTCTTCATCTCCTTCTCAAAAAATCTTGACGTGGTGGAAATAAGTGAGTGGTTGATATCAGTTTAAGCTTCAGTGTGTCAAGTGTGTTTCATCTAGAGGTAGATGATTCTGACGTATGAACATAAGTTAATCCTTTTCTTTTTTCCTTGACTATCTCTTATAGTAGATTGATTGAAATTGAGAATGCTATGATCAATTAACTTCAATTAAAATTTGAAGAAGTCGAATATACATCTTTTTATTTTCTCTTTATCTGTATAAAAATAACTTGGTCAGTGTATATTTCTATTGAATATTAATGTGACATTTATTCTTGTCGTGTATAATTCAGTACACTGTTTTGTTTTGTTTGGGCCATTAATGAGGTAATGACATAACATAATGATGTAGTATGTTAGGATGGAAAGAACGATGGATGACGTCAATGCAATATATCATGTTAATCATATATAGGTAGTTTAGTACCTAAGTAACAGAACGATGAAGTTTACATACACATTCTTGATCAACTTGTTAATCAGTCTGATTACAGCCATCCCAAGTAGATACCAAGATACCAACAGTCAGCATGCTCTACATTAGTCCATTTGAACTAAATCACCTATGCTTACTGCTGACATGGTGTTTTCAATTTAAATTTTAACACTCTATTGATAAGGGAATGCAAATAAGCTAGTCGCTGATCATGGAAAGCTTCTCAAGTCTAAAGGTTTTGGTTTTAAAGAAATATCCGGTATTTAATTCATCAGGTTAGGTAGAAAAGCATTTTCCAACACTAGATCACGATACCACTGCTAAATTTGAGTCTAGTATATACAAAAGCTGTATGTTTTGAGAATATTATTGGGATATTATAATTCAAATATGATTATAGAGTACAAATAAAAACAAGCAGTAAGACAAGTATATACAAGAAGCCCCAAAATATACCCAAAGCTGGAAATTTTTTTCGTCCATGTCATTAATTCATCAATCTTTCATATAGTTCTCTACAATCTAGCTCACCACGTAAAACTTTCTTCGATAAAATCAACAACGCTATCTTCTTGCACATCTCTAACTGCTTGACGAACATTATCCGCTAACCCTCCTGGCCCACATACAGTTACACACATAGCACCGACTTGTTCATTAATTTCATTTTGAATAAGAAGTGGAACATTAGGTCGACCAGGATACATTTGAACAGTATTACTGGGAGAGCGAATCTCGGCTGGATTTCTTGGACGCGTTACGAAAAGCTTGACAACAAGACACTCCCTCCGACCTGGCATACGAAGAATTACATCCATCCATGGCCTTACCCACTCAAGATGCTCAGCGTCACGGATAATCCAGATAAGGGTAATTTTTCGAGTTGCAACAGTTCTTTCGGTAGACGTTTCAATTAGGTGCCGCACAAAAGGAATTTGGTGCGTAATACCACTAGAGCCCGCAAAAAGGACAACATGACCATATGAGTCAAGAGAATGGTATCCTCCATATGGGCCTTCAATTGCTGCCCGTATTGTCAAGACTTTAGGATGGCAAGCGAATGCCTTTGTGTGAAGTTTTCTTGTCATCCCAGTTTGTGCATGAATGATAAAGGAAATATCTGTTACTGTCTCAGATTCCCTAAGCTTTCCTTTATATGTCTTTTCTTCTGTTACTGGTAAATCAACGCTTATTTGTGCAGCAGCTTTGTGCTCGACCCAAGCAATCGAAAAAGGATGTGATTCCCAGGGACTTACAGAACCAAATCGGAGATATGCGTGAGTTCCTGGCTTGGCATTGAATTTTCTGGGACAGTGCAAAGTAACTCTACACGCATCTCCAGAGAGGGCCTGAACCGATGCTGTAGTCCATCCAGCTCTCGAGCGGTTGTACCAAATAAGCCTCAGCATTCTTGTGATACGATCGGTAGCCCAAATTAAGATGATAACTCTCACATAGGTTAACTGTGGAAGTTTTCCGACATCACAATGTACATATACACCTGCCAAAATACCAATAGTAGAGATAATATGAGCATTAATAAATGTCTCATAAAAAGCATGGCGAATTGGAGAGAGAGAGATCACGAGGATAAAAATCATACAAAGAGTTGCGACCATACCCCAGCCAGAAAATTTGTCATTAGAAATTTGGTCCCATACACCTTTCCATCCAGTGGCAGCATACTTCACGTAAGCCCAGCAAGCAGTATGTATGACTGATTCCAATACTACAATTCTTCCGGTCCATCGATGCAACAGGTTATAGGTATCAAAGCTGACCTGAAGAATGGGAATTAAAGGGTTATTACGGCCAGCAAACATGACGAGGGGAATCATGTTGACAATAGCTAACACACCACTGCGACCTCGCATCTCAGCAGCCACAGCATAGTGATTCATTTTCCTCCAATCGACCGCCAGAGTATATGCAATGTTGCTGAATAGAAACAGGAAAAGTAAAAGAGTTTGTACTCGTGATGGAATAGTACCCATATTGATGGCAGAAGAGAGACGAATCTCACGATTGTGGCGTTTATTTTTTAAGGGAGCATATATTAAGTATTTCTTAATTTTCCATACCCACGTTGTTTGATACCGTGAGAAATAGGTTTGCTGGGTAGGTGTCAAACTCATAGCTATTAAGTGCCTTAAATGTGCCCTCCATCTTTGATAAATCCGCAGCACCAATATGATTATTGCCATCAAACCTAAACTCCACCATAGCATTTGCTTGACCAAGCGATCGGTATGACCATTGACTCCATTAAGTGCAGTTGCAAACTCGGCAACTGGCAAAGCTTGTTGGATAGTATTGTTCATAATTGATCCTCTGGAAAGAGATGTTGAGGGTGATAAAAGTTGTCGAATTGGAGGCCCGCCACCAGGCCCGATGTCGCTATCGCTAGCCATGACAAATAGAACGTTGTGAACTTACTAGTACAGAGTATATCTTATCAAGAATAAAATAAGGCAAAATGTTTTGATCTTAATAATAAAAGCGAAGGCGAAAAGAAGTCCAGGCGTGTTCAAAATATTGGGAAGATTGCACAACGAGATCCTAAAAGAAGATATAACAACAAAACTACCTCGCAGGAGTAGTAAGCGGAATCTAAAGATTAACTGATGTCATTTCCTGAATAGACAGTACGTTGGAAATGCGAGATTAGGTGAGCAAGTGAAAGACACGAAGATTAGAAGTCTGATCGTCTCCTGGACGTAAGATGGGATTGAATGGTAGGGATAGTCAAGCACTCTTGTGGTGGCAATGAACGGCTTTATTTGGTCAGAATTCTTTATGTCGTTTTTTTCGAGGAAAATGAATTGAGAAGATGAAAGCGAGTGGATGTAGAGTCACTTCTTTTCACTGATGCTGCGAACTTACTGATAATTTTTGCGAATTTCCAACTTGATCTTTAATATCTTTGATCTTGATCTAAATGAATCGTCCTCGCGACAAATTCCAAACTAACGAAAGATGCGTAGTTAGCGAAAGCGTGATACCTCACCACCAAAGCTGTCATGTACGTATATAATTTGCAAAACAGTCAATTCCGGCAATGATCATACTGCATAGAGCAATCTCAAAAAAAGAATAAAATTCGACGGAAATAGAAGAACGAATGGCAGTCGAGGGAGTAATGAAGCGAATGGCAGAATGAGCGAGAGAGGAGGAAGGCGTCTGTATGCAATTGAGACGAACAGGCCGGTAGAGGACAGACTAACAGATGATAGATGCCAGGCAGATCAGGAGGCGTATGAAGAAAGGCAGGCAGGCAGGCAACCAGCAGTGCTTGCTCGTGGAATAGAGAAAGAGAGAGGGAACGGACATCGTCGGGCCTACCCATCATCACTGCTTGGTGTCAAAGAACCAAGCAATGTTACTGTGATTCTTGAACTTAGCTTAGTAATCAACACAATATAGCCTTGGGCGGGAAAGAAAGGCGCATCAATTGGTCAGATCCAGATTAGATCTGCGGGAAAATGGCAGGGTCTGGTGCGCAACAGCCATGAGCGACAGGGGTTGCCGCTGCTGCTCGTGTGGGGGGAGGGAAAGCAATTGTGAATTGAGTTGTGTGTATCCCCCCTGTCACTCGCTTGGCTAAGCAAGTGTTGAGTTGGCTCACTCACTCCTCGACACGAGAGACCAAAAAGACATTAAGAGAGAGCTGCAACCGCTGACTAACCAACTCTCCCTCCCTCTCTCCTCTCTCTGTCTCTGCAAGGCCTAAATCAAGGCTACGAGGCAACCAAACTGCGAGTCTATTAAATTACTAGGCCTGCATACATCTAAAGTATACCAGCAGCGACTACTTGAAAGGCTCGGCTCAGCTTAGATAAAAAAGTAATCAATCTACTAAGGAGAGTTCATAGTTCATGCCATGGGCATGCATGCTGTTGAACCTTCCACCACAATATTACAGCCAGCCAGCCGGCCGCATCCATGGTTGCCTTGTAGCCTTCATAACATCCCCCGGCAGAGATTGCCTTTCTCGTGTTGCTTGCTGCTTTAGTTTAGCCCAACGATTGGCGTAGGTTAGTTTCTATTGTGGTTAGATCCATTTCGTACATACGAGCGCCAAGTTCTGTTCTCCCCGACGAACGCTTTGCAACGGGACCTGATTAAGTAAGTAACACGTTGGCGTCGCTATTGCGGGTAAACAAACAAACAAACAAAAAACCTTAACGCGAATATGCAGGACGTGCCCTTTTGGTGTCCATTCAGAACACAGATGTTACAGATGGCTTAGTTGCTTCTGTTCCTGAGATGAGTTGTCAGAAGGACGGATTATGGGAAAGAGATGATGAGGCCGAACTTTAAGCTGCTAAGAATATAACTTCATGCCATCGACCTTATCGGACCATTCGTTCCTTCCCTTCCTTTCCCCTACGCAGACAGACAGACAGCTAGTCAATGTAATTACGCCACAATACTACGATACGATTCTGTTAACTGTAGGTTGTAATCTGTGGCAAATCAATATGCGCCAAGGATATTCATAGTGTTAGATATGTAATGCCTTATTGGCATTATGAATTGGTTAATCAAGGCATCTTAGATCTAGTTGGCGCTGAAATCTAAAAATCTCCACTACATATAACCTTTGCAACAACTAACTCAACTCTATTATTCTTTCACCGCTTGAAGATACAAAGTTGCTTGGAAGACTCAATGTGGGGTTGCCAACCTCCTGTACTTAATTAAATGCAGAAAAGAGTTAATTACTGAGTCCATGAGGCTTAGGTGTGGCTGGTGGGATCCGTCTGCTACTTCACTCTAATTGGTCAGGTCAATGATTATCAGATATTCCATGTCGGAATCCAATCTGGGCGACTAGCTCGCTTAACCTTTTTGTTTCGTTAGTTGGTTGCTCCCCAGAATCCCTGTCTGTTTGTCTACATAGAAGCAAGCAGGGGGAGAGGTTGATGGTTGTTTGCTCTATCCTCGTCCCTTGACCGAATCATGAAGCTCCAGAGAGAGCAAACAAAACCGTTGCTACAGCTGCAGAGAGAGACCTAAACCCGACTAGGCTGAAAGAAAAGTGGATAGTCCTCCACTAGGGATTTACCTGGATCGAGATGCTCACATTTACAGCTAACTAAGCTCACTATTGCTGATTTCAAAAAATCAAAAATCAGAGTTTTAGTGATAGTCAAATAAACATTATCTCATTCATTCATACATTCCCCTATTAAGTGAGCGTGTGTGTGTTCCTGCATGTTAAACAGGGAACTCAACTTCGGAGCTAAAAGCGGATCCGGCTCGTCTCGTCTCGTATTGAATTCTGTGCTAGCAAGACCCACTTTTTATGCTATTAGCTTCCTGCAGCATTGTTAGATGAAATCCACTTTTTTTTAGCTCTTCCTTATTCACTTTCGACTCTGTGATGAGATGAGCTAATTTAGTTGGTTTAAAATCCGAATACGTATCTTGATACTGAAAGCCGCTTCTTCTAAAAGTAAATCTAGAAGTGACAGACATTACTTAAATAAGTATGGTATTCATTCATCTTGCATATAATTAAACACTGGGTGATGATATACAAATTTATTTTCATTTAGTTAGCTAGGGAGCCTGTTACTTTTTTAAAAAACCTATAAGTGAATTGATAGCAGTATCTCGCTGACAATTAATTGTATTTATCGGTACTATTCTCAACGCAGATTATTATCGTCCTGGGGAGATATGAGAGTTGATAAAAAAAATGTAAAAGGGGTGAGTAAGTGGCTGACCCGTTTCTCCATCCCCTGTCACTTCTTCGTCACCAATTATTGGGAACTTTGGTCGGTATGTCAGCTTAGCAATGTAAGATACATTGTATCTTTGATTAAAGTATATCGTAGGTAAATTTTGTTTCTTGTCCGAGGATCTACGTTGTGAAAGTAGTGAAACGTTGTTCATAGAGCTTAAAACAAATTAGAGAGAGGGAGTTAGTTCCTTAGTCAGCTCGCCTGATAACTCATTCTCTTTACAACGGTTGCTAGGACGACGAGCTCCGGGAGTTGATTTTTAATTATTTCTACTTACGTGGAACTCCTCTCTCTCCCGGACGGCTGCAATATGATCAGATTATACGTACTATTCAGTGTCTGTCCTTAATACTTCCCCCCCTAAAAAAAAACCATCCATGTCGACTCGTGTTGAGTATAGTAGGAGATAATTTGGCTTTAATTAGGGATATATTACGCTAAGCTAGCTACTTCTTCAACGTCTTTTAGAAGTAATTAAGGACAATCATTTTAATTTCCCTTTTCTCGTTTCTCTTGCTGCAAGGTATCTTCTACCATGATACCTTTCAGTGCTTCATCCAAGATAAGCCTTTGTACTATCTTCATGAAATTTGGCAGTTTGGTAAAATTAAACAGGGGTGGCCTGGCACTGTTCCAAATTTGGAAAGGTTCGCCTATTAAATGGATGAAATATCTTCCAACGTTCCAAATAATGGAATATCAGTAAATTGATTCCCGTCAGCTTGACCTTACAACATCTAATTTTAAATTGGTCTTTGCCTACTCGCCTACTTTGGTATGTTGAGTTTCGTAATCTTTTTTCATGCAGTGAAGCACTGATAGAGCTGAAACTTGGGGTCTTTGAAGTTTCCTCAACCATAGAAACAGGATCTTTTCGGGGTCGCATTCATACGACGAGAAAAAAAAAAAAGTAATAAAAATACATCTAGGAACTTTAACGGAAATTTAAACATCAACAAGTTCACGGATACTAATTATAAAACGCTACAAACCTGGATTAGAGACAATGCGATCACAATTAACATAACTGAAATTAGTTTCTCACAATTACAGGGACATTATTGAGATCATAATTAGCAAAGAGCTTGAGAAATCTTTCGGAAAATATCCATGAATGCTAGTTAATAGGACCATTTTTGTGAACAGAAAAATAATAAAGCCAGATACAATCAGAAATAAAGCATCCATTTGCAAACTTGGATAGTCTCAACGCCCACCCAAAATAGCGCCTTCCTGATAACCCGAGACCCATACATAGTGTTAAAATATGTTTGCACATCTTTTACAAATCAATTCTCCTATATGTTTTCTTTTTTTGAGATAACTCAATGTCATGAATTTTTATTCCGCATTTCAGTTTGGCCTTGGCTGGGACTTCAGTGTCAAGCCCAATATCTCTCCGCTAGGCTTAGCTCGTCGACTTTCTCATTTGATTGACGACAATCCCAGGAAAGAGATGGAATACGCATGTTATTAAGCGCTTTGACTGTAATATAGACCCTTAAGATTCCCACGATGCTGAAAGCGAAGCTTGTGACTATCCCAATCGTCATTGGGGTAGGATTTATGAGTATTTAACGAATTGGTCTACCAGATGATGTTACCAGGTGATTTTCGAGATCTAGATTTTGCAAAGAGACTACTTATAAGTCTTGATTAGCTTCCCTCTCGGCATCGAGGCAATTTTGATAGACTATAATTCAGTAACGTACTTTACTAGCGAACAGGCTACTTTTACGAACTACCTATCACCAAATGAAAACTACTCAGCATCAGAGCAAGCTATTATATAACATTAAGTGCTGTGAGATTATTCAGAGTCGTCGCTATCTACTACTTCTCATTAAGAAGTACGAGAATTATGTCTAGTATTGATGCAACACCCACAGCACCTATCTAATGGCTATTTTCATGTATGAATAATTAAACTAACCACCTTTACTGTTAATATCTCACGAATCTCTATTTTTCTCTCTCTATTTTTTTCTTGAACGACTCATAAGCTGCCTCTTCGTGCTCATTGCATCAAATTAATTGGCCATTTCTCGTATGCACCATATCCATATTGTAGACGAAAAACCCGCCTCTGATTTTGCTCTTACACATAGCTTAGTATCGCTTCCTCCTTTAGCTCCGGAATTTTCTTTCAAACTATACCCACATTCACGTCTTTTGTTGGGATTGCTGCGTGTCGGCTCGAGCATAATAGGCTTTTTTTCTATTGCAGCGAATTGTTGATTGGGTCATAATAGTTTCCTATTTTAACAAGTACTTGGATAGAGAGCAAAGTTGATCATGTTGTTCGTATCAAGATAGTTAGAGATTGTGTGTGTAGTGAAGATCCACGACATCTTAAAATTGATTGATTGTCTAAATGAGTAAAAAAAAGTACATGAATTTACCTACCTACCCTTGGTGCTAAATTATTGATTATTGATTACTGGATTATGTGTATGTTTTGTATAAATCAGTGACGTAACGCACGGCTAAATAAATTAGCCGCCCGATTTTTTAATAATAATAGATAATGAACAACAAAAACCCCCAAACGACGAGATACTAACGGCTAGCTCAAGAGGGAAAAAAAATTTAAACTAAAAGAGCTCTGAAATACCAATCTTTCTCATTCCTCCCCCCCAAAAAGAAACGGAATCATGGGCGCCCAATCTTCAAAATCGGATACGCTGAATAGCAATGTTCAAGAGAACTCGTAAGTCAGTCAGTGAATAAAGTCCGAATCCATATTTGATAGATAATATCATGAAGAGAATTAAAAAATTTTTTTTTAATAAAAAAGCCTCATTTTTTTCATTTTTTCTCATTCCTTGACTTCTCTTTCTTTTTTCCTCCCCGGAGAGATGCGAAATGCAAGATACGAAGAAAAAAAAAAAAAGGAGTAAAAGATGATGCTAATATCTTCCTTTCTTAGTACGAATGCAGTTCAGTTTTCGCAGCCATTCATAAATTATCTCCAGAATAGCTCAGAGGTAGGTGGATATAATCTTTTCCTTAATTTTTTTCTCATGATATATATATATGCTTTGAAAGTGACCTGATGTTCTATCTAATTATTTTTTGTTGTTCTTTGAGTTTATATAAATATATGCCCTTTACTTTTCTTCCATCAAGAAATGGTAGGAGGAAGAAAAAAAGAAAGGTCAAATTATAAACCTTTTCCAAATGCTTGGGTACAAATAAACAAATCATTTATTAACTAAAAATTGTATTTATCTATTCTAGACTGATTCGATACGTGCCAAAGCCCTTGAATTAGAGATTCAATCGCGTGTAAATGCCGAACTTCAGCGCCTACAATCTGCTGCTGCGAAGGAATATGCTGAATTACAAGCTAAAATCTCGGCTGAAGAAGAACCAAATAAGCATAACTTGAAAAATTCTACGGGCAATGATGAAGTTTCCGAAGCAGCGATCGCGGGTGATAGGTTACGTCGATTAGGAAGAGAAGCTGTACAGGGTGACATTCGGGAGTTACAAACAAAAATAGAGAAGAGTAAACGGGTTCGGGAACTAGATGAAAACGTGGACAAGGCTAAATCAGAAGTGGTTAAATGTTTTAAGGAAAATGACCGAAGACCCTTGGATTGCTGGGCGCAGGTAGAGAAATTTAAGGAAGAGGTCGCCAAACTAGAAGATAGTTGGATACAGAAAGTGGTATCCTAGAATAGAAAATGACTTTACGAAATTATCGCCTATCGTATTAAGAATCAATGCAGTCGTTGGGCAGTACGATTCACTATCCCCTTAAAAAGGTAAGCATTTCTTATGGATAGTGATAGAGAAACCTAAAAATTTAGTAGCTCTTCTCTTTGCCACCTCCTTTAATCGTTGCATCGATATCAATTATTTTTCAAGGTCATTCAAACTACAATCATAGCTCTCATAATCTTGATTCGACTTTGACTTACTAAGTCTTAGACTCTCTGCCTTAATTCTTGCCTTTTCTAAACCTTCCTGGCGTTTTCGAGCCCTCCTGGCGACAGGATCCTCCCATTTTGTTGATACCAAAGTAGCTTTTTTAATATGGTGTCTTTGACTCTTACATATCTGCACTTGTTCGCTTTCTTTTTCTAACAAGAGTTTTGCGAATCTATTAATTCTTTGCGTATTATCTATAAATCTTTGATTCGCCTGGAGTAGGATTCCACGCATCTGCCATTCGGGAATCATACAAATATGTCGACCGTTCATCTCTAGACCCACAATTGATTCTAGAGCAAGACCATTAGATCGAATAGCTACCATCGGGGTAACTTCTAATTCTGATTCCGTCTTTGAGTTTGTTTTCTCTTGCGTCGAGACAATATTCTCATTGAGGTCTGTGACTTGGGTATTGTGATGTCGTTGCTTTGTATATGATTTTACTCGATTACGTTCCAGTAAATTGATAGCGCCGCTTTCGCGAAACCCGGCTTGGACAGCGGCGATTAGGATTCGATTAGCTTCCGCCAGCGAAGCAGTAAGAATGTGTAGGATCTATTGGAGAAAGCACAAAAATAAAATAAAGATCTAAATAAAACTCAAAGAAAAACAAAGGGAGTTCTTATTTACCATGGGCTCAAATTTGAAATGTATCATTCGAATCGTACTATTCAAATTAGGTTGGCTGAACAACTTGGGAAGGTCAATCATTGCACAAGATGTAACCATATTTGGAGTGACATGAGCTTTTTGATTTTCATTTACAATAAGATTTTCAGTTCCTCTGACAGCACCAATTACTCCTATGTTTGTATTTTTTTTATCTACTTCGGCCATAATTGGAGTCTGAAGCTCCTGCATGCCTAATAGTTCGATGCAAGATTTTTTCTCTTCTTGCTTCTCGTTTCCTCCAAAATTGCTCACATCGCCATTTTCGTCATAACGGTGGTAAAAATCATGTGGACGAGAATTAAGTTCGGGAATCGGTAGTTTGACGGGATCGTGTGAAACGAACAACCATCGTCCACCTCTACCCTTACCACCCACACTATTGCTGATATGAGCAGGACTCAGATCAAACTCTTTCCCTTGATATTGTTTATTATCGTTATGATCATTGTTGATAGCATCTAAATCTCTCGGTGTATATTTTGCACTAATTTCATTGTCATCTGTCAGTAGCTCGGGGTAGGACACATCTTTTTTCCGACCCTCTAGAAAAACACTGATGCGTCCGGCGCAGCTACTTGTTGTGACACATCCTGCAATTTGATTGATATCTTGGATAAGTTGACGAATTCCTTTATCGACTGAGCCTTTTGGCGAAAGATCGTTGTATTCTTCTTCTGGTACAGATAGAGAGGCTAGAATCTGTGCCTTCTTTCGTTGAAATGAAACTGGAATTTCAGAGATTGCCATTAAAATAAGGTCAAGGGATCATAAGTTTTCGTAGAGTTGGCTGGAAGGTTTTATATCCAAACAATTTAGCTATTGATGGATTTAAAGTCAGTTGCATTTATTATCTTGTAGAATTATTTATGAAATTTAGTCTGGGGATTGTGATTGGATAAGTTAGAGTGAACGTTACTAGACTAGTATTCTTTATTGACCAACCAACCACAGCGCTGATTATAATTTAGAGGATTAAGTTAGTCAATATGGTACATGGCACTTCATTATGATTTCTTTAGATCAATTAATGTTGCGTAAAACCAATATTGGGAATTTTATCATATGAACTTAGTGCTGATTGGTCTTGAATTAATCTCGCCAATCAGCTCTCTTTTCTGTAGATTTCGCAGCAATTTGTGGATCACAGCATCTACTAGACATGCGCCGAAAATGGAAATATGTGTGCTACAATAAGAATATTGAAATCTTTACTCAAGACTGCACGAACTCACAATCAAATTTCTGTTGCCTGCTTTTCAAGTGATTTTAGTTACATTGTTGCTAAAGTCACCTCAAAGTTAATTGTATTGATAACTGTCACAGAGATATGCCTATGTAAGTTATAATGAAATTTAATTTGTTTTCTTATTTGTGGGAGACAAAAATTTAACGCGAGTACATGCAGGCTTAAAGACCCGTCCAAAAAGTACAAAAAGTTTGCGCCACTTAACTTAAAAGAGCGGAAATGGCCCAATAATACAATAGTTAAGCCTCCACGATGGCTTTCAACCGATCTTCGAGATGGGAATCAAAGCTTAATTGATCCAATGGTATGCGAGTCAGGTTGTAGCTCTACTTGCTAATAACTAATTTTGAAATTTTGTTTGGCTGCTAGGATGTCGAGCAAAAATTGAAATATTTTAAAATGCTTGTTGATATCGGCTTTAAGGAAATTGAAATATCTTTTCCTTCCGCATCACAAGCTGATTTCGACTTCACAAGACGTCTTGTTGAAACACCAGGAGCTGTTCCAGAAGATGTGTGGTTACAAGTACTTTCGCCTTGCCGAAAAGAGCTTATACAGCGAACAGTTGAATCCCTAAAAGGCGCTAAAAAAGCCTTACTTCATATCTACCTTGCTACAAGCGAGTGCTTTCAACGTATAGTGCTTTCTATGACTGAGGATCAAATCTTGGAGCTAGCAGTGAAAAGCACGCAGTATGCGCGCTCTATCACGAAGGATGATCCCACCCAATCTGGCACGGAATGGGCTTTTGAATTCAGCCCCGAATGCTTCTCGGACTCCAAACCTGAATTTGTTATCCGTATCTGCGAGGCAGTGAAGCAAGCCTGGTCTCCATCTGCTGCAAATCCAATTATTTTCAATTTACCAGCAACGGTCGAAATGTCGACTCCTAATGTGTATGCAGACCAAATTGAATACTTTTGCACGAATATAACCGAACGTGAGAAAGTGTGTGTTAGTATCCATCCACATAATGATCGTGGTTGCGCTGTTGCAGCTTCTGAATTGGCTCAAATGGCCGGTGGTGAGCGTGTTGAGGGTTGTTTATTTGGTAATGGCGAGAGAACAGGAAATGTTGATTTAGTTACCTTGGCCTTAAACCTTTATACCCAAGGTATACATCCAAATCTTAATTTTTCGGATCTTCATCAAGTCATAGATATTGTGGAAGAGTGTAACAAAATCCCAGTACATGCAAGAGCTCCTTACGGTGGCTCTTTAGTGGTTTGTGCTTTCAGCGGGTCACACCAGGATGCGATTAAAAAAGGATTTAAAGCCCAATCTGTTAATAGGGAGACTGAGAATGGACATTGGCAAATCCCATATTTGCCATTAGATCCACGTGACATTGGCCGTAGCTATGAAGCTATGATTCGAGTCAATTCACAAAGTGGAAAAGGTGGTGCAGCGTGGATTATACTTCAAAATCTTGAGCTTGATTTACCTCGCGCTTTGCAAGTAGATTTCGGAAAAGTTGTTCAAGCGCGAGCAGATGAGGTTGGCCGAGAGTTGCTAAATCGTGAGATACAAGGGTTATTTGAAAAAACTTACTATCTTTGCGAGAATTCAAGACTAAAAATGGTTGACTATTCTATAAATGCCGACAGATCAACATCATTATTACCTCCTAGTGAAGGAAAAACTCAAGACACTACAAACTTACAGAGGATCTTTCAAGGTACTATCTTAATCGATAACAAAGAAATTCAACTCAAGGGTGTCGGTAATGGGCCTATATCTAGCCTATCTAATGCTCTTTCTTTAATTGGTATTACACTCGAGATTGCTGACTATAAAGAGCATGCTATTGGGGGGGGGACTAACGTAAAAGCTGCCAGCTATATTGAGTGTACTGGAGCTGGGTTAAATGAAAATTTATGGGGTGTAGGTATACATGAAGACGTGGTCCAAAGCTCATTAATTGCGCTACTAGGTGCTGCAAGCAAGGTTAGTTTATCCACTTTCCTTCGGGCAATGGAAAAATTTTGCCTACATTTATCAAATTTCTGACTAGCCTATAGTATCTCGAGAGAAACCCGGATATCCAGATTATTACATAATTGAAGTTCATCACTTTTTCTTGTCATAGCATTTTTTGCATAAACCTACACCCCTTTTGCAACCATTGATTACTGGCAAGAGCTATTACATTAATAAATTTGTGAAATTTTTGAAACTTAAGTTTTAGCTTTAACTGGATACTTTTGGAACCAATTGGATTATTGAAAGTAGAAATGGTGAGAGTATGAAGAGTTTAAAGTGTCTTAAGGACTATTAACTAGGTGCTTGAAAAATACACTTCGAACGACTCATTTCTCCCAACCATAGAATCCGCCTCGATTTTTGTCGTGATAGTGTATTTTTATTTGTTAATTTTTGTCATGATACCCTGTACGAATAACTATTTTGGAGGGAGGGGGAAAGGGTGGAAAGGCGGGGAAGTGGTAATTCAAAAGGAAAAAAAAGACATCACCTTAACCCTATTGCACGACTTTAAAAACTTATATTAAAACCTGTGATTAGCGCACGTAAATCTCATTAATATCCAATCTCTCCTTTCGTGTTCATAATACCGACTTCTTATGAAAATCCACTAATATCCCAATGACAAAAATATTGTTATTGGCATATCAACAAGTTGTGCTTAGCACCGAGGTGCTGGCGTTATTATCGTTGTCCTTAACACTTCCAAAAACACCCGCTTTGATGTAGATGATTGGTCTGAGTAAGGTATAGATTGAGATAATTGGATAATAGGCTATATCTCACGCTTAAACTAACTGCTTCAGCGTCTTTTTAAAAAGAGCATTAAGGATCATAAAAGTGGGAATTGCCCTGATTTTTCATTTTTATTATGTAATCACTTAATATGCTCACGACTTTCAATTACTAGATACCTTTAATTAATTATGTAACTTGTGGATGCCAAGGTATCATAAACACAATGTTCATCATTTACCAAAACACCTAGACATTGGAGGCATAGAGACTGACAATGCATGGGCGTATGTAGACCCTAATCAAAAAGAGGATGTGATTTTAGAAACACCGTGGCTTAAGAGTTGTCACTCAACTCTGGATCCAGTTCAGAGTAAGTTGTCATTTAGATTCCACAATGTAATCCTGAAAAGCGAAGGAGTGAAGAATAAGAGAAATTTAAAATACGAAAAGCCTCTCCAAGTATCTCATGTCTTGTAATCTACTTTTATGTCGATAGCTCGAAAAGCAAAGAAAAACTCAAAGATCAGTCTGTATATTTGCTGCATCATTATCAGATACAGAGAAAGATCTAAAACCAAAAATTTAACTTTCACTCAAAGAAATAACGGCTTTGCTACCTGACCGTTATAAAAAGCTTGCTTCAGTGTTCAACCTAAAGGAAGCTGCAAATTTGCTACCCAATAGATCGAGAATTGATCATGAAATACCCCCCTTGAGAAAGATAAAAAAGGAAAAGAAAAGATGGTTCCATGGGGACCCCTTTACAATATGAGCCATGACGAATCACTGGTATTAAGAAAAGAATTAGCAAGCTTACGTGATAGAGGCTTGATTCAGCACAGTAAGTCATCAGCGACAGCACCCGTACTTTTTGTCAAAAAGCCAGGTGGAGACCTGAGATTTTGTGTTGATTATAGAGGGATAAACGAAATTACTAGAAAAGATAGGTATCTATTACCACTGATTAAAGTAACCATAAATGCTCTCAACTCTGCTAAGTGGCTTACCAAACTGGATATCTCCACAGTCATAAAATCAGAGTTGCAGAGGGAGAAGAATGGAAGACGGCCTTCCGCACAAGATACGGTCTTTTTGAATGGAAAGTGTGTCCTTTTGGGCTCACTAGATCACCTGCAACTTTTCAAAGGTATATCAACTGGGATTTAAGGGAATAACTAGATGATTTCTGCTCAGCTTATGTTGATGATATCTTAGTTTTTTCAACGGGAACCCTTGAAGATCATAGAACAGAAGTAGAAAAATTTCTTTACAGTCTGCTCGAACATGGTCTCTACCTCGATATTTCCAAGTGTGAAATTCAAAGCTAAATGTATCAAATACTTGGGTAATTTTATCGATGTTAATGAGTATATAAGTACGGATCCAGATAAAGTGAAAGCCATTGCTGATTAGAAAGCACCGACAACAGTTAAATCAGCTCGTTCATTTCGCGAACTTGTCAACTATTATAGGCTGTTTGTTAAAAATTTCGCGAACACTAACCAATTTAACGAAAAAAATGGAAAATTCAATAGGTATCAAGATTGCAATGAGGCAATTTAATTAATAAAGGGATCGTTCACTCAAAAACCAGTCCTAGCACCTTCAACCCTGAATTTGATACTCAGCTAAAGCTAGACGCTTCAGGTTGGGCAGTTGAAGGAACACTAACTCAACGAGATCCAGTTGCAAATGTATGGAAGCCGGTCACTTCCTATTCAGCTAGGCACCTACCGGCCGAATGTAATTATGACATATACGATAAAGAACTTTTAGATATTATTAAGTGCATCAAAGAATGGCACGGCGAGCTCCGGGGCCTGAAAAATCTATTTACAATTCTGACGGGCCACAAAATTCTCGAGCCTTTTAGGTCAAAGAAAACATCAAATGAAAGACAGATTAGGTGAATAGAAATATTGGAGTCTCGAACTTCATCTTAAAACACCAGCTCGGAAAAGCCAGTATTATTCCAGATACTTTATCTCGTAGAGAACAAGACGTACCAAAAGATGCAACCGCCTCCAAATTGGCCAATAAAGAAAAATTTCTTCAACCTCAATCACTATGGATAAATCAAACTAATGTAACAGAACTAGTATGTCCTTTTTCTGATGATCAAAAACTTATAAAATTATGGAGTGAGACACTTAAATCGGAAAGTATCGCAAATAATTATCTCCAAACTTATCTCACAATTCAGAATAATGAGAGACAGTTTCCACAAAATCTTGGCTTGAGAATGGTAACAGGAGAGTGTAATATCTCCAACAACGGTATCCGAAAATTTCGTGAAAGGGTATGGTTACTAAATTATGAGCCACTTACAACTGCAGTTGTGCAGCAGACTCATGATTCTTTCCTATCAGAACATCCTGGAAGAGATGCTACTTTCTTTCTTGTATCAAGGAAGTTTTTATGGCCTGGTTGTGATCAAGATATTCGATGATTTGTAAAAAATTGTGATATATGTGGAGAGACAAGAAGAAGAGCTTAATAAAGCCATTACCATTTTCCAGCCAAATTTGGAAAGAGATATCGATGGACTTCATTATTGGCCTCCCACCATTAGGTTCTGATAATTGTACAGTGTTACTCGTAATCACCGACCGTCTAAGTTAAAGTGTGATATTGCTACCTATTGCACCAAATTCATTTAATGCAGATGGCCTAGCAAAAATCTTTATCCAAAACCATTTAACACACCACTGCTGGGTCTCTATTGCCATAGTTTCCAATAGAGGAACCTAATTTGTGAACGCATTCTGGCAAATAATTTGCAAAGGGCTCAAATAGAAAATTCTCTGAATCTATTGACGGACATAAGTATTTTGTTGAAATAATAGATAGCTACATCAGAAAGAAGTGGGTGCTCTTCTGAAATCTAAGTCTG
>PEDP01000621.1:0-20159 GCA_002918395.1 Erysiphe pulchra | reverse complement strand
CGACTCCCCAGGTTGGTGTGATTGATACCTCAGATCCCCAAAGCGATCAGCTTTGGCGTCTTTTGCCCAATTTTGTGATTTGTAAATACTGGCACAGCCTTTATTTAGTCAGACGTTAAATAACAAACAAACAAACAAACAAACAAACAAAATGTATGTCATCTCAACATCCTACCAACAACTTTCTTAGACCTAGCATTGTCAATTTCCGTGTTCTAATAAACTATCCGTGGTAATGTCTCTTTTTTACTCAACCTTATGCTTAAAGCTGATAGTGTAATATTTGGCTGCTAGGTCAACTTGCTGAGGTCTTTGACTGGACTGAAGCTATATACTGCCGCTATGAGGAGTTTTTTGCGGCATTCCGCTGCCATACCCAGAATCTCTGCTTTGGATAGGATGGGACGGGAATCCTTTTATTCTTCTTATCTAATCTTGTCGACTTCAGTGTCAACCATTTTGATATCTGGAATTTCTTCTATTCCCTTGATTATTTCAACCTCAATAGCTTCAAGATTCATTTCTTCTAAAACAGGTTCTTTTTTCCATTAGCTGCAATCTCGCTTGAGTTTTTGCATAGTGAGTCAATGAATGTTTACGTCTTGGTTTGCGCATTGCAGAGATGATAGACGGCAGGTGTGCGAGTAATTCACAGGTTTATATGATAGATTAGGGGTTAAATCAGGGGTTTTAATGGTATTTGTGTATACTAGAGTGTAAGTTACTGTTTTCTCCCCAGTTAGGGGGGTTACTTTACTTCACCGTTGTGCCTCTTTAAACCTCATTGAGAATCGAGAACCTAATTAAACGACTTACAGATTGCAAATTGGGAATTTTTATTTCTTGTAGCAGAAAAGTTGGACCTACCCAATCTAAAGCTAAGGTCGAACCGTGATTCTTTCGCTCCGCCCCCTTTCTAGACCTCCGTTGGAAAGGGGAGTAGGAAAATGGGACGCAGACTCGCATTTCTACGACCAAAACTTTACTAAAGCGGTTACTAATTATAACTATAAAATTAGTAAATGAAGCTAAAATTCAAGAGTAAAGCTCATTAACATCTAAATCCTATTGAGATTTAATTTAGGGTTTTATACTAATTTTTGGAGTATTTTATTCTTCAAGTAAAGATCTAATAGTTAGTAGCTGACTATTATGGTTTCAGTCAGAAAGAAATAATGCACTTAGATGTCGAAAGATAGTTTGCAAGTTCTCTATGGTCCTATATACAGTAGGGGAAGGCCTTACCTCATACTTCTTGCCTATCCTCTTAGGGAAAGGTTATATTTTTTTATTTTTCTTTTAAAGGTACAATCATGCCTCAGATTCCATTTGTAGACGCTACTACGAAGTATAATCGTTTTTCCTTCACAATTGATCACCTTTCATCCGTTACAGCCATCCAAGACAAACCCTGGATTACTCAGACATGCCTCCACTATCCCGCAAACATCCACCGTGCGAAATGTTGTTTGTTCTGCTGGATTCGGATTAACCATCTCCTGTCTCGAGTAGGGTAGATGACCAGGCTACACAGAATCTGCTTGTGGGAAGGGCCTGGACGGTATACCACTCTACCATCCGACCGGATAGATTTTATCTTAGACAAATGGTATCAATATTCTATTCCTTCATATCATATCTCTTTACTTAATTTCAAATTACATAAACCAGCAACACGACGCGACGCAATTTCCTAGCGCCTCTGTGGGTCCAATAGACGCGACGCAATATATTCATTACTGAGCTCTCAAACATTTAATACGCTAATATTTTCAAGGTGCATAAAATGGAAGTTTTTAACTAAGCGTGCACTCAGAATAGTAAATTTAGCGCGAAAAAAAAGTCCTGTCTAGCGCGACAATAAGATCCTTATCTGTGTAAAGAAAAGATTGCAGGGTGAAATAAATAGGCGTAGCAAGGGATGAACTTTCAGTCAGAGTTACCCTCTTGCCACGGTGGAAATTGTAGGTGGAGCCCCTAGTAGGGGTATAAGCGAGATTGACTAATCCTAATAAAGCATGATTTGCCGTAAAATGGAGTTTGTCCCCCTTATTTATGAAATTTATTGGCAAAAAATGTATGGTGAATTCATCCGACAGAGAAATTGTAGGTGGGTCAATTCTTCTAAACTAAGCCCAATTTATATATGATTTACTGCATAAGTATTTATGCGATCATAAGATTTACAGCAGATAGAAACTTCAGTCCTCAGAGATAAAAAATATAGTAAAAATATATATTGAAAGATAGACTACTCTCACACTCAAGAAGTCAATAATCTCAACACACCTCCTCCTCTCCCGATAGTTCCTACGCTCTACCTTTCTACTCACCGAGACCTCTCTTACTGATCTCCCTTCAAATCTCTTGAAACGACCTTCCAAACATTCTAGCCTTTCTGAAACCTAGTTTATACTATCCTATACATTATATTTCAATTCCCGATTTCCGTGTCGAGCAATATCTACTCCCCACTGAATAGTTGGTTTCATTCCATCCCATAGTTATCTCTTATCGTGAGCCTAAGTATCGAGTACTGCATAATACTTTTTCTCTCAGTACTTTGTCGGACCCCCCATCAGCAGATATAACCGCCTAACATCTAGCCGGCATGCTCAATGAGTTTGTCAAAGTATTCAGAGGGCACTGAGTCCCATGCTTCCTTCACAACTAGTCGAAGTTGAAACTAGACATCTTTTTTTTTTTTTTCCGCCGCCCAGACTTGGATAGTTAAACTGAATGTAGTCTTTCATACTATTCCAAACAGCCTCTATCGGATTAAGGTCTGGGGGAGTTAGGAGGCCGAGAAATATGTAAGAGTTGATAAATGAATATAAATGTAGTTAATTACTCGATGATTGTAAACTATTTACTGTGTAAGTATGATAGATATGGTGGTGACAACGCAAAGCTACAAATTATGGTGAAGGTAAGTATAATTGAGCAGACGTGCGACGATGATTTGTGAAATCGATGGAAAATCAAACTGTGCATATTTTGACCTCATTCTCCAGGTGTCAAATGTTTTTGGAACTTTGCTAGCTCGATGCTAGCAGGCTCATATCCCATGGAGCGAGAGTTGTCTCCACTTTTATCCACCTACAATCTCTACCGTGGCCAGAGGGTACATCGTGAGAGAGATGTAATTTCTGTCTCGACTTGCTGACGAGTTCGAAGCTTGAAGGTATCTAAAATTAAGTAGATTGGATGGATTACGTCGGTGAGGACTCATTAATTGAGAATCAAAATCTAAGCAGCAAATTTAGATTTGCATATCCTGTAACGGTGATGAAGTGGATGATTATGGTGGTTAGGGACTGTGTTGCACAAGAATGATGTGAAAATAACATCCTGATATATTAGGCTAATATTTAATATATTCTTAGACTTTGAGACTAGCTGGGAATAGCCTTGTAAAAACGCCAAAGCCCTGTCTGGTTTCCACTTATAATCCCTGAAGCGAGATATAATCCGCATAGACCCACTGGCCCTTAAATATGGCACCAACAAATTCATGCTTTCATCACGTGTTTCAGGCACTTGATGAATTGCAAATGCTACAAGGATCATTCGGTTAACGAGCCGTACCGCTGACTTCAAAACATCGGATTTGTTCCAATCGATAGGAATCCTCACTAAAACCATCATGAACCTGGAAGAGATAATAATTTCCCCAGATACTTTAAGTGCAGTAGATTAAGCAGTTAAATATATCGGTACTGTAATTATTAGATAAATATGACCCAGAAGCCAAACCAGTATCTAGACCTCTTAGCAGTATGAGGATTTTCGTTAATTATATAGATCAGCAAGATAAAGTTACTTGGAAGTAAAGGCACATATAAAAAGTATCGTGAAAAATTAAAGAACATCTTGGTTGAATATTTAATAAAGAATTTTATACGGAAAACATGTATTCAATTCATTCTTTGCCTAACAGAAAGTCCCAAAATACCAATACTAAAATACAAGATGTCGAACGGATCATAAAAGTGAAGATATGAAAGATCAATAGCTTGTCCGTTTCATATGGCAACTCAGAGTATCGATTTTTATTGTATCTGAGGCTGGCGCACAGCTATGAAATTCTACAATCTCCGAAGTTGCAACGATCTTAGACTGAAGAAGGTTGCAATCTCAAGGCAAATAAAATTGCATGAGATGCTATTTCGAGATGTAGATGACGTGTATAGCCTAGAAATAAGAATTTCTCCTGTTGGTGGACATCCGAAAGCGAATATTCTTTATTCCTGCATAAATTTTCTCCAACCGACTTTATGCATTAATACAGGTTTTACTGTATTGCTGAATATGTCCCCAAAGTCGATTGAATGTTGTGTATTGAAAGTGATTCCAACCCTAATCATAGCAAGAAAATCGTCGACGTTAAGGCGGATTATGCATAATTGGAAGCTGTCATCCAAGCGAACGGCCTCCTTATATACTCCTTCTGACCGAGTCGAACTGATTACCTGAGATATTTGTAAGTCTGGAAACATGAAATCCAACAGTGATTGATATTTGATAGACTTACTTTTCAAAATCCTGACTCTATCCATCGTAAAAGAAATTACAATGGTAAGAGGAATATGTCTGATCCAATGAGAGCCCCATTTCCTAGTATTGACCCCTTACAGTTATCCGTAAGACGCTCGAGCTGGATGTTATTTCGTAGGTCCAACAAATATTTGAATTCATTCTCGAGAGATAAAAAAGTTTTAACGGATATGAATGATGAAAGGTTGACAAATATGATTAATTGTGTGTGACTATAACCTGAGCATTGTTTTTCGCTAAACAAAGCATTTGACCAATCATCCGTATTATCAAACTTTAAGACCAGAAGACGAATTGCAGAATACGATCAGCGTTTTGCGATTCCCAGGGCGCTCAGTAGCAAGCAGTTGCACTCGTACACGAGCTTGATTAAGCTCTCCCGAAAGATTAATGGACATATTCGAATACTAGTTAATGGAACGAATGAAACTCTCTCTAAATACTTATAAAAATTGTCTTGCTTACATGCATTTGACCCTCCACTGCCAAGCTCCTACCGAGGTCGACATCGCCCACAATTTCATTTGTCGTTGATCTCTTCGTGGCAAAAACATATCTTAGCATATTGTTTGCTGTCTATGCGCACGCCGCGCGCCACGCGCTTTACGATAAACTGCCGGGACAACGTGCTCACCCAGACTCACCGCAGGACATTTTGATTAGTGGCAAAATTTTGTTATATCGGTGATTCACATAGCATAGCTCCCCTATATAGCAGCTGGATTCTATTCCACAGAAACCGCGACAATATTTGCTTGACATCAAGTTGGCATCCCGTAGTTGCCAATCAATCCAGATCCCTTCTAGAAGCTGATCCTCATGCCATAAAATTTGAGCCAACAAGAGATCAGCACTGTGCCCTTCCATTGGATACCATCTATTTCCTGTCAAGGAACTAATCACAACACAACACATCAACCAATGATCGCATCAAGATTCTTAAAAGTGCCTTCAATACGTGTATTCTCTTTCATTGAAAAGTCTCTCTATAACTAACTGCTAGAATAGCTGCCAGTCTGGCTTTTAGATCCCTATCAATGAAGAGTGTAGATGGGCATGAGACTTTGCAAGTTACTAAGGCATGCTGTCATGGATGGTAGAGGCGGCTCTCTCCAAACTTTAAGCTGCCAAGAACTCATACAAATGGCTGGCTAGAAGAAAATGGAGAAACATCATTTTTGCCAAGACCGCTCTAGCTCGAGCACATGCAGCGCTACTTTAATCATAGAAATAACTGGAGACTCCTCAATCAACGGCTAGAGGCGCAGTTTTTCACCATTCAATTATTTCCTAGTGCTAAGTTAGATCTGTTAGATTTTTGACAAGGAACTAATGATGGATGTGTGTTTGGGTGGTGCCAATTGGGATGACAAACAAATCAAAACACCATCTCTAACAGATTTTATTCAAATGACTTTCGTTTTCAGAGCGACTTGGTGACACTGCAACCGCTAAGGGTGCGCTCGGATTCGATTGTTGTCTGCTGCTCGATTTGGCTTCAAATAATGGAAATGTAATAGTCGCTCCTACAATAGAGCTTTGATTTTCAGGCAATCTAATTGGCCCAAACTGTCTTCTAGCTTTGGCTCCAGTAGCAGATAACAGACTCTAGTAACGGTAACCTCGCTAACTAAGGCTCAGGGGGCATTGGAGTAAGTAGTTCCAATTTAGCTGACTCGTGTCTTTTGAATTTGACTTTGACTTGAAACTCTTACTAGACTTGTCTAGTCTTTCGAGCAGTTTCCAAAGCAGCCAACTGAGGCAGCAAGAAGAGCGGCGTTTTCAATATCACAAGCTGCACGTTTCTGTTATCGTGCAAACGTCTTCTCACTATAAAACAAGTAAATAAGCTAAAATATGCACAACGCGTAAAAAGAAAGTTGTGAACCAAATCATGCATTCAGAGTTGTAATTTGGCGCGAATATAGCCCTATATAAACCTGCGCTACCCTGTCTAGCGCAGCTTTATTCCTTGTCTTTGAACAGAATTGCAGGGTGAAAATCATACTGTTTTAGCTGTTTTCGGCTCGAGTTAGTGCTGCTCCTTCCTTTCGGGCTAGTCAACTTTAACTAGTGTTATGCTGTTAGTGACGATTTTCTAAGGGAAGGTTTAGATTGGGCGGCAGCTTTTCATTCAGTTGACACACTCCTAGAAATCCAAGCTATTAAATCAGATAGTAAATACGATACAGGTGAAGCTTGAGTTATGGAGGGGCAGAGAAATGATGGTCTAGTCTTTGGAAGTGCCCATTTACGCTCAATATAAAAGCAATAGCCTGACTCTAGAATTTGTATATTTTTTTTCCTAAGTGGATTTCAGCTAATGACTATTACTTCCTTTCATCAGTCCAACAAGAGTGTTTCCTTCTTGATATGAGTCCTTGTGGGCAATTGAATTTGTTTCAATAGAAGACGTGTGGGCTAATGATAAGATTGGCCTAGAATTGCTTCAATGGGTCTTTATTCCATGAATCTAATCAATTGATTTCACTAAAATATGATCGCTGTTTTTAGATAGATAGCTATCAAAGTTGTATAAAATCTGATTTTATGTAGTAGTTTTACCAAAATCATATATTTTTGCTATACGTTTTCTCAAGCAAGTAATTTCAGCAAAAAAAACCGACCCTCTTGGCCAGTGGGATACAGTTCACAAAGAATTAGCGACTTGCTAAGAATCATAGACTTTCTACTAAAAACATTTACCCCGGATGGAAAGCTACTAGTATTCAGCCAGTGTCTCTTACAGTGCCACCATTGAGCCCTCTAATGCTTGAAAATAATTAACAAAAGATTCAAGGATAAGCTAAATCGACCCTTCAAGGCTCGAATAGAACTAGTTCTACCCTATTTTACTATTCCCAAGGATTTACTATGGGAAGGTTTTGGTTGGGCGGCAGATTTTCATTCAATTGAGACACTCCTAGAGACTATCTGGCAAATTTCTAGAACTATTTGGGACCTTCACAAAAAACTATATCAATTTTATAGCTTTGTTTCGGCTATTCCTGTTGAAGCATAAGAATAAATTACAGTCAGTAGTTTGGCTAAGAATTCGCGAATTTAAACAAATCCAATTATTGAATAATGCCGAAAACAGAGTGTGTACCAAGGGAGGTCTACCGGACAACAGGTTCATTACAAAAACTTCCAATGGGTGGATTGATAACCAAGCTGGCTTAGAATGACTGGAGCACTTTAAAAGACATACAAAGTCCAAAACATAAGGCACATGTCGGATATTGATTTTGGACGGACATGAGAGTCACATATCGGCCGCTTTCGATGAACTTTGGGAAAAAAACGAGAGAATTCCTTTTTGTTTGCCTTCTCACTCCTCACATCTTACCCAGCCACTTGATAACAGGCATTTTAGTGGGTTGAAGCGAGCGTATGGCTAAGAAATATCGATATTTATCCAAGCCTACGTAACTCACACTACTAAAATCGAGTTATTTCTCGCATTCCAAGCCGCTTACAAAGCTTCTTTCACACATGAGAATATGGAAGGAGGTTGTCGAGGCGCTGAACTTTTCTAAACGATCCGTAAGTTGTTATTGACAAACTGGATATCAAAGTACGGACGCCAAAATCTGCCAGGTCCCCTTCCGCCAACGCTAAGCCTTAGGTAACCCAAACGTCTAACAACCCAATTGAAGTTATTGCGCAAGCTACTTTAGTGAATAATTAAATAATTAGTCATCAAGGGAGCTCACAAACACCATTTTTTTCATCAACTAAGAAAATGATTAAAGGAACGATGGAAATGGCACATGACATGACCCTCATGTCAGCAGAGCTCCGAAACTTTTGGGCAGCCAATGATGCACTTGCAAGAGTTAGAGGTCTAAAGAGACTCATTTGTATTAAGGAGGAAGACTTGCTCAAGCAGAAGGAAGTAAAATTATGGCAGTGTAGGATGCGGAGGCGCAAAAAGAACGTGATAAGGGTAGAAATGGTGGTGGTGAGAATGGGGGAGCGGTGACTGCCCAGAAGTGTAGCAACTGTGGATAGACTGGTCATTTTGCACGAAACTGTCAGGTTGATTTGAATACGTCATTTTGTGTAATTCGAGTTGGGAGTTTATTTCATTTCAACGTCCTTATGGAGTCTGAGACTATCAAGACAAGAAATAATGGCTACATAATTTAGATTCATTAGACACTCACATTCAAACAGTATTTGTGAATACCACTACGAGAAATGAAGTTACCTCCTGTATTTTCTCTTCCGTGAATATGCACCAAAGGAAAAATTCTCAAAAAACCTTTGGTTGTTCAAGTGTATCTCCATCAACGTATACATTTCACTCTCGAAGGTGGGTTCTACTGAGTTCGAACCAGTGGTTTTCTGTCTCAAGCGGAGTAGGTGTTAAGCCTATCCAAAACTCTACTTAGAAGGCCAGCCCGGATAGCATACCACTATACCATCCGACCCAAGTTGGGAGTTAAGAAGCGACTGTAAAGTACCCGACTCGCTGATGAGCCACGTTACTTTGATAATTTTTTTTCAGTTAGAATTTCCTTTGATTGAGTTAAATTGCTATATTTTTGAGTGAAATCTTGTGGTTGTGTAGAAAATTTTTGATGATGCTGTTATGTACCTAGGTAGCTTCATATTTTTTCACTGTAATGCTTTTATTATCTCAAATTACTACCAACCAAAAAGGAAATATACAGAGAATTAGATATTGACTTACACTCTGTAATGTGAATCAAATTTAATAGCATTATAGGGTTTGGAAACAACTGAAGTGACTGTTGCAAGAAAGATGAGTGGTGGGGCCATGACCTACCGAGCAAATAATCCTTTACAGTTTTCTCAAAGCCCTAAGAGATTGAGCATCTAAACTTTGAGGTATGTTCAAAATTATTAATTTCTTATAAAAATAGAGGAGATGTAGGTAAATTTGTTGAAGTAATTAGGTTATCAGTTTCTGATCTTACATCATGGTAGTGGGGCATTTTAGTCGTGATCAAATGTGGGTTGTGGGTTCTAGAGATGGGATGTTACTAGCGAGCCTCACAAAGCAATTAATAATATTTGAGGTTTTAGAAAATACAATAGGAAGCTTAGATATTCACAGTACATTCCTGTAAAAGCAACATTTCCGATAAACGACCAACGACCAACAAGATGTCTGACACTGTTACGGAAACCAATTTACTCCCAAAGCTGGTATGCTATCTTGATCGCCATCTGATCTATCCATTACTTCAATTTGTTGCCGATCAAGAGGAAGAACCATCTATTGAGACTATACGAGCAATGTTTGAGCTCTTGAAAAAAACAAATATGACGGACTATGTGTCTAGTTTATGTTGTCAACTAGAAGGTATAGAAGAACCACCAAAGGAGTACAATGAGAAGAAAACCCGGATTGTGGCGGAGTTAGGGAGATATGTTGAAGAGACTCAAAAAATTATTGATCTGCTTGGTCGAGAGGATGTTGTAAATAATTTTAGAAGTGATAAAGTTGCCAACATGGACTTTTTAAAGAACCAACATGGTGTAAGTGGCTGACTATCATCGCAAAAAGAAGATATGGGCTAATATCTAGAAATTAATAGGTCACGATTGAAGAGGTGGAAGCTCTTCATGAATTCGGAAAATTTGAATACTCATGTGGTAATTATCAATCTGCTGCAGACTTGCTTTACAAGTTCCGGGTCCTTTCCACCGATAATGAGAAGGTCGCAGCTGCCACTTGGGGGAAGCTTGCTAGTGATATATTACTTACAAACTGGGAATCTGCTATGGAAGAAATACAAAAGGTAAAAGAGTTAATTGATACTAAGCTTTTCAACAATCCTCTTGCACAATTAATTCATCGGACATGGTTGATACACTGGGCTCTCTTCCCATTTTTTAACTACGAGGCAGCGCGTGATACTATTTGCGACTTATTTTTCTCGGCACCTATGATTAATACCATCCAAACATCTTGTCCATGGATTATCAGATATCTAACTGTCGCTGTTATTACAAATCGTTCGAGGACTCGTAACATGGGGCAATATCAAAAACAACTTAAAGATATTATACGGATCGTTGAGCAAGAGAATTACGAATATTCTGATCCTATCACAGACTTTATTAAAGCACTTTATATTGATTTCGACTTTGAAGAAGCACAAAAAAAACTTACCGAATCAGAAGAAGTCCTTCGCTCTGATTTTTTCCTTGCACTCAAGTCGGAAGCATTCATTGATGCCGCGAGACATCTCATCTCTGAAAGTTATTGTAAAATCCATCACAGAATTGATATCAAGGATTTAAGCGCAAGGCTAGGGTTAAATCAAGACGAAGGTGAAAAATGGATTGTTAACCTCATCCGGGACACACGAGTAGACGCAAAAATCGACTACAAGGAAGGAACGGTGTTAATGAATCATCCACCGATCTCTGTTTATCAACAGGTAATAGAACGGACAAAGGGTGGATTCTTTAGAACTCAGGTACTCTGTGCAGCTGTTTCAAAGTGAAATTTTGCGATTACATCCAGGTATGTTTTTAAACTTTTGTTACTCTTTTATCATAGACGTTTCTTTTCAAAAGGTTGCATTTAAGACGGTGCAAGCAAGTGATCACGCGGTGCAGTGTTTATTGTGTGACTAGTGGAACTCGTTTCGACGGGACGTAGAGACACTTTAAAGTTAATTAATTTTTAGTTCTTGTTTTACAGTAAAACTTAAGCATGTAAGATCTTATTTTTGCATATTTAGCTTTACAAACAGTTAATGAACCAGGTTGCGTTTAGTCTCTTCAAATTCCTATATGTGTAAATATTTGATTATGTTCAGGTTAAAACCTATGTTTCCAATTAGATTATTGTGTTCCTAATAGTAACAATAAACTAATTCGTTCTTGTTAGGACTTCAATTTTTATATAAAGTGGATCTATCTTTGTTATTGATCCTATTCCTATTCTTTTTCCTCACCCTATTTCTCCTAGTTATATCCATAAAAGAGTTGATGTTTTTATGGCAATGATGATGCTATGTTTGTTTATGTCCTTGTTATGTTTGGTATGTAATAAGAAATATAGCTCTATTGAACGCAATACTAACCCCTATTATAATAGAAATTCCTCTGTATAATTAGAAAAGTTAAACATGTACTTTTAGAGAATTCAATAATTAGAAAAATAACTGATCTCAGATTAATGCAACAGAATATCCAACCTTAATATCTTTCTTTTAGATTACTAAAACAGAATCTTACTGCATACAGAGATTGGATTTTATAACAATTTCCTTGTCAAACTGTAGTGCAGATATAGCAAAGGTAACACTATACAGAGTATTATACTGCTTCTAAGTTGGACTAATCTAAGGTTTGCATCTGAGGTGATATGAGGGATCTTGTGGCAAGAATAGATACCTTCCTCTATTAAAAGTAAGATGATACTTTATCCAATTAAACAGTAGAGCTCATTTGTTATCGTGTTTGACTTGATATATTTGTCCAAAAGACTTGGTGTTCTGCTGCTTAAGCTCCCGTTTCAACCGAAAACAGTTGATCTTCATTTAGCCTTTCGATGAAAATTTCGCCTGAAGGATTGAAGTAATTAACTTGGAGATATCCATATGTGTGAGAGAGGCACTGGACGATGATGGAAAAAAAGGTAAAAACTAAGGGCATTCAGATATCTCATTGTAATTGATTTGCTAACAACAACAATTGCTTGAAATTAACTTCACAACGACATAATTCACGTGAATTCTATGCACAATTTGTAATCGAATTCCTCAGAAAAAATTCAATAATTCATAATAACATTTAGACTCGAAGCCCAACATCATCACCAATTCAGTAGGAAGATGGAGGATTAACAAATCGTGCATAGAAATTATGTGAGCCACATATAAACAGCATTTTCAGAATTAAAAACTGACCACCTCTAATTTGTGTGAATTAATCCTCACAACTGCATAATTCACGTGAAATATGCAGTTGTGAAATTTTTATTTCGAGCAATTAATTGTTATATACAACAAAACACAAAAAGGATAATCTGAGTACCCTTACCGCCCACCTCGTTACTGCTCTGCGCAAATACAAATAGTCCTTTTTGTCTCTCTCTAAAATGTTAACCAACTCGGTTGCTTACCATTGAAGCCAGACATTTTTGTATTAAATTTCGAATATTAAATTTTTATCTAGATTCTCTCTCTCTCTCAAAAAAGAAAATTTTATAAAAAATGGTCCTCAACAATCTGGCGCGTTCAATAATAACGCTACGATGTAGATACACTGTGAATAACAGTTTGCGAAAAAATCTCTCCACCATTACTCCTCCTGAATTTCCTCCTCCTCCTCCTACTAATCCTCCCAGTCCTTTCCCTCATCCTTTTCCTCCTTGTCCGGATCCTCCTCCCGAAGGTATCATCAATTCTGCTCTCCAGCGCAACACCTTCTCCAGTCTCAGTTACCACGTTTGTCGCACACCGTCCAATCAACTCCCCATCTATCATCTCGTCAAAAACGGCGGCAACAAAAAGGTTACGCGCATTCGTAAGGTGCAGGGCAATTTACAGGCGTTGAGAGATGATCTTAGGAAAGCTCTGAATTTGGATGATAAGGAGTGTACCATTAATTCAACCACCGGTCATGTTCTTGTAAAGGTATCTTGATTTATATATTCCCTAGCACACTTTTCTTTTCTTTTCCTTTTTTTTTTAAAAAAAAAAAATCTGTTTTTTGATTTGAAAATTTTTTTTTGGGGGGGGGGAGGAATTAAATACCCCCAAATTTCCTTTCTCTCATAACACATTAATACCTCTACATCGAAATCATGTAATCACATTCTCTCAACTTTTCCAACTTCCACCCTTTCACATACTTTAACTATTTTCCCTCCTCCCTTTTTCTATGTACATTTTCCACAAGCCTTTGAAGCTAATTTGTTTTGCTTTTGTTTGCTTTTTTTGGTCTAGGGTCATAAAAAGCAGGAAATAGCCAAATTCTTAACAGACCAGAAATTTTAAATCAGAATCTTACACTACATAAGAAATATATACAAATTACTTGATATAAATTAAATGATGAAGACAAAAAATATTGAGGCTAAGAATGAGTGTGTAGAGTGACTTGCAGTTTGGTATATTGCCTAATCTTTTAAATCCACGTGTGCAGTAGTAGAGATACAAATGGTATATCTTTGATTATTATTCGGGAACATAGATATTAGATTAGCTGGTTTTGTGATAGAGGAATTTCTGATCAACTTTATTTACAGATGTTTTTTATATACATGTCTCTCGTTCTACGATCATTTCAGTTTTAAGTCATATACAAACGACACCCAAATGCAAATAAGCTATTACATATATTGGAAACCAATACTACGAGAAAAAAAAAAATTACTACTGCATAGTTTAAACGCCTACTCCTAACTCCAAGTGCAAAATTGTATTCCAACACATCTATGAATATTTTGACACACATAGATAAGCAAAATTTGAGATATTATGCTAAGTACCCAACCCTACGTATGCATACAATTGCTTGAGGACCGCTTGAAGTTTTGGCTGTAAAATATTAATCGCAATAAGTAAGCTATCTTTCGCGAGGACTCCAGGTGGAGAAAATGTAGAATTGGGGTCTGCTGAATTACTTGACTTTTCGACTAATCGACGTAGGACAGTAGTGCCACCGAGAATAATGTGAAAAGTGGACTCGGTATCAATTCCCTGAGGAACCATTGGTTGTCGTAGAGCCATTGAATTAGCCTCTATAGAAAGGGTTATTATAAGCCGACAAAGGTTTTGAGAGAATCCATCCTCAGACGTTAACCAAGACTTGGCTAGACCAGTTTCATAACCAGGAGCTAAACTTGAAATTATTCCAGCAGCTAATATCCCTTGCATTAAGAAAGGCTTTCTAGCTTCTATGATAGGTATTAAATTGGCTCTTTGGAGGTCGTGGCCATTTTCAGGTACACATGAGATGGCGAGGGCAAAAGCCTGGTAAGTAAATCAAACGGAGGAATTGATGTTACATCTGAAGCGAAGATAACCTTGTAAAGACTTCTATTAGGTTCATCCCGTGCAAGTAGCTTTGCAAGACTGTCAACAGCAGAGGGTAGATAACGATGAATATTCGGATTGTATGAAGAAAAGATAACAGTTTCTGAGTTTGAGCTATTGGGTGTTGGACATGGAGCGAATGCAAGAAGAAAATGGAGTAAGCATAATGCTTGTTCACGTCCTGGTAGTTCAATCTGCTGTGCAAGATTTGATAAAAAGGTGACAACATCTTTCATAAAGTCTAGAGTATTTGAATGCGTACGCAGAAGCATATTTCGTGTTCCTAAATGCCTAATGACTACGCATAAAAATTTAATGATTAAATCGTCAGCAAGAAGAGGATGATTTGTCTCGTAAAAAGAGAGGTTCCTTAAAATTGTCGTAATACATATTAGTCTATCCACAGCTCGATCAAGCTTATACTCCAACGAGCCTAAAACTGGTATATCTTGTAAAAAATCCTGTTCTGATCGACAGCCACGAATCACATCTTCATAAGAGCCCACAAGCATTACATCAGAAACTTCAACTGCATTTTCAACAAGCAGTTCTACCTGTAGTTCGGCGCAATCTATTAGTGTATCAACAAGATCTTCACAGGCACGCAAATCTAGTTGCAATCGAGGTTCCACGGAAAGACACACAAGAGTATCCAAAGCAAGCCGTACCTCTGCGTAGATACCTGACTGAAGACTCATAGTTAGAGCATGTACATCGATGGTTCCAAGATCTCCCACAGCTGGGATATCTATCTTTACCCGAGTTAACTCTCCTCCTAACCGCGCTAATGAGGGAATCTCAACACCACCAAGTGTGTCTGGAGCAAAAGCCTTAGGCTCATAAACACTTGGCAAAGTAAACTTATGTGAAAGTGAAGTCCTAACATTGTGTAAGTCAATTTGTGGAGACGTTAATGTTAAGCCTCGAGACACTGTTGCAGATGCAGGTGAAGGTGAAGGGAAGATAGATTTTTGGGGAGGTGTTGTTTCAAGATTTTTTGATAAATTGTCTCGTGAGTATGACTGGGAAGTTAGAGAATTCAACTGGACCTGTGATGGTTGTGGTGTTGGGAATCCATTAGATGGTGGTATCTGCTGATGTGATAATGATTGAATTTGCTTAGCAGGTGTGGCTGCTACCAGTTGTTGAGATTCTAGCGGCTGTATCGATGTTTGTTTTTGCTGAGGTATATAGCCGGAGACTTGATGACTTAATGTAGCGGTTTGAGAATTCTGTTGTTTCGTAGGTGATATTTGTGGTGCGGGTAGTGTTGAATTAGGTTGCATTATTGGTATCCTCTGGTTTTGTTGGTTTATTGAAATTGCTTCTTCGAAGAAATATATATTCTTTTCATAAATTCCCTTCAACAGTGGAGGAGCTAGCCTTTGTTCAACTGGATGAAATTGAAGCGCTGCAGCAACATCACCCCAGCCTTTCATCGCCTCTACTGCCTTATACCCTCCAAATTTTGCGACTGCAAAATATAAAGAAGCAAGAGAAATAGCTCGGTTTCCAACTATAGGATTCATCTCTAGAGGTAACTTCTTAGCTTGCATAAAGCTGACTAAACCCTTCATGAAATTTTCAGGATTTGGCGCAGCTCGACTAGGTGGATATGGTAATGAAGGCCTAGCACCCTGAAACTGCCCATTTGCTGCCTGTATCTGATGAGATGTTATTGGTGTTGTGCTTGGTGTGATACTACCACGTTGCGATAGAATATTTCTCTGTTGCTGTTGTAACTGCATCTGATATAAAAGACGTTGCTGTTGTTGCTGTTGCTGATATATTTGAGAAGCTGATGCTTGTTGTGATATAAGGGGTTGCTGCATGTAGGAAGCGTTCTTAGGCTGCTGTAACGTGGTTGAAGAATGTCCGAGAGGTGGGCTGTAAGATATGCCGAAATTATGTGGATATCCAGAACTTTGCACATATTGCGAACTCTGTTGAGAGCCATCAAATCGACTCACACTATGCTCTGAAAACGAAGGTGATGCCTGAGGAAATTGCTGTACTGCAGGAGAGAAAGGATGTGGTGAGGCAGTGGATACTCGCTGAGGCACACCTATACCACTTGGACGTATTTGATTGTTCAATACAGGTGAGAGCGTAGTATTTGCGGATCCATCTTGTAAACGTGAATATGATAATTGTTGAGTAGAGTGTTGTTGTGTTTGTGGGCCTGACTGGTAACTTGGATAGGGATTCTGTTGTGGCGTCTGTGATCTTGAGAGTGGCAACAAGCCAGGAGTTTGCTGAGGAGATGTTTTCATACCCTCTTCTCTTGGTCTTTTCGATGGAACGAGTGAATTTGTTTGATATTGTGAATTACTAAATGATACGGGTGAACCATTGCGCAAACTCCCATTTTGCATGCGTTGTAGCTGCTGGTTCTGAAATTGGGAAGAATCGTAGTTATCATAAGAGACTGGGTTGCTAAATCCACTACTTTCGAGGTCATCAGAGGCATAGGCAGCTCCATTTTGGTTGTGAATTGCTGATTTGTTCACCCAAGGGGAGCTCATATCTGTTGGACAACGCTGAAATCGCCCATCTAAATTTGTAACACGTGGTCAGCTCTCCAATCTAGATAGCACCACACAAAGTTGGATAAGACTTCTTCCATAACCCTACTATCCAACAATGATCAGGAATGATAAGGCGCGCAATAAACCTAAGCGCGATGAAGAATGTGCGACGCGGTGAAGCCTGTAAAGAAACGACTATTGAGTGTATCGATAATGAGGGTAGCGACCACAATGTCAGCCAATACCTAGTAGGTATTTAGGTAGCTCTAATTACCGCCTTATGGAATCTACTCAGAAGACAAGGGGAAGAAGGAATGAGAAAGGGGAAAAGGTGTCTTACCTAAACGCGATATGATGTTATTTTAGATGGAATCAGGACTTCTCGAGCCGAGTGGTAAAATGACTAACTAGCGTTGATTACACAAGAGCTAAAATTAGATTCATAACAATCTGTCCAATTTTTGATCCAGTAACTTCTCTAGATTATAAAAAACATCAAAAGGTTTTTCAGAAATTATAAACTGGCGTTCACACAGCTATGTAATTTTAATGTTGAGAAAGAAACAGTCAGCTAATTGAGATAAAATTATTTATCTGTCTACTCTAGGATATTCATCCCCCCACGAATAGTTTTTCAATTCGGCAATGGTTAAAGAAAAGCGAACCGAGCGAATGGACGAAGTAATTTAACGTGAATAAATACAATTGCAGATCTAAAATACCATTTTTAATCAGTTACGAGGACTAAGAAATGGGTAGTGAACCGATGATCCAAACCTGATGATTACAAGGGACAAGAATATACAAATAGGCACACAAAACTTGTGGATGTAATGAGTTTGTATATCCACTTTCCCGCTTGGAATTCGGCTGTAAATATATTGAAAGGCTGAAGTCGATGAAACATTTACAAAATTTTATGATTGAAGAGAGTGTGTTACTGAGTATCTCGGTCATCTAATCACCAGGATTTGAGTCACCTTTATGACAGATTTAAGGCTTAGTGACACAAAATAGATTTTGACAACCTATTAAGGCTTTTGGACTTCCTCGTAGCACAAATCAGTGGAGATTTTAGGCTAAGATCAAAAATTTATAGAATAAATTGCTCTTATGCTAACACACTTATCTTTCTACTGGCAGTAGCATCCGGTCGATTTTTCCCGGCAACTTTCACCATCCAGAAGTCTTCGCTCGGTTGTCTGCAGGCCGGAGATGATAGAACCCAACTTCTGTATCAATGATGAACATGACTATTGTTTCGATTTTTAGATTCAGGAAAATTATCGCAAATAAATCACAGGTAGATTATTCATCCAGAGAATAATGGGTATCATATCTTGCTGGCAGAAAAATCATAAATAGTATTTCCTCAAGGAAGAAATATCAACGAACAAAATGATAATCACAATGAAATTCCTCATATATTCAATGCAAAGGCCTAGTTATTAATGACATAGTCTGTTCTATATAAACGTATCAAATGTGATACAAAAAGCCGTGAAAAAAGATAGATGATACTTTACATTTTTGTTCAATGCTAATTACTACTGAGTTCTAAGAAATATTAAACACCAATTACTCACTTTGAAGGCTTTTCTTTATATGTCACATACCATCTCACATACCTTTTACACCTCGTTACTGAATTTTTCCTCTATTAGCATCATAAGCTTTGCAAATTTTCATACGTCGTATGTCGAATTTTGTAAAAAGGCCTATTCTATCAAAAAACGGTAAAAGTATACCAAGAATAAAGAAAAATACTCAATTAACTCTCAACAAGATATAGTAATGAGTTCAATCATATTAAATCCAGGATGACCATTCTTGAATAGACTTCCATCAGTCTCTGAAATCCCGATACTTTAAGGGAAATTGACACTATGGTACTCAATCAACCTAAATGTCAAAATCCGAATGTAGAGAGGAAAAAATTAGAGTTATATATCCATCTTAACCTTCACTTTTATTAGCAAGATAACATAACTTTTCACTCTTTTTCTCTTTGAGTTCAAGGAAAGAAAATAAGGAAAAGAGTGATATACTATGATCAAATAAAAGCAATCTGGCTAGGTTTTCGCCATCGTAGACCTCGATCCCCATTAACACGATGCGAATCTATAAGAATTCTAATCTGTAGATATGATGCAGCAATTTTTAAAATTACAAGGAATCATTTGAATACTTGCGCCTTTAGCTTCGAAAAGGTCCACTAGAATGGTGGAAAAGATTAATGATCTCACTGAAAAGATATTGAGAAGGATCTCCTACTGAGAATATTGGCCGCTTCGAGTACAAAGATCTACGTATGAGTTAAACCACACGGAAGTGAGATCACTAAGATTTATCCCTTTTGAAGTTGTGTTTGGATGGTCCTTGATATGTCAGCCGTTTCATGGGACATCGTCAATGATGAAATGTGTAGTTTGCTCCCACTGTAATAAATCTAGCACGTACAGCGAGGTTGATCTTGTCAGACCAATTGATAAAGCAGTAGATACTGACCGCCCAGTAGCCAAAAGCTTCGTTTCTGGTACTTCTGAACCCATTTTGCTACAGCTCCCTTAAGCGCGTGCACGAAGACAGTTGCGCGTTACTTCAAATTGTCGAACCACCACTGTCAGTTTCAAACTCAAACTAAGTCGCCTGTACTTTTAAATAGCACCTTACCAATCGCTCATTTTTCTTGAGAAAAAAATTTAAAATTGAGTAAGATATGGGCGTTTTGCTACGAGTAGTTGTAAATTTTGGCTTGGCTATGATGAGCCAAGAACTAAACCGAATGATGGTTAGATAATGGGTGTAAAAAACGACGAGTTTGTGTTCCACACGTGATATTGTTTGGAAAATTATCCTGTGATATGATTTCTTTATCACCTCGCCAGAAATTAAGTCTTGAAAATCATTCGACATCGCGCCGGCAAAGTCGAAAACTTCACCTTCACGCGGTGCCGGTGTAAACGCCCAGTATGCTTTGCTTATCTGGGATAGCCAAGAAGTTTCGCACAGTCCTCCCCTTCAGGATTCCCATTCATCACCG
>PEDP01000620.1:0-20193 GCA_002918395.1 Erysiphe pulchra | reverse complement strand
ATACGGAACAATGTTTGAAAGCAAGTCAAATTTTCCAATCCATTTACAACTTAAAAATTCAATCGGAGAGTGTAAAATAGATAATCGAGGAGCGTTGTGATTTAGGGATACATTATGGGTACCAAATTGGGAGCCGTTACGAACGGCACTAACTCAAAGGACCCATGACTCATATATAACTGGTCATCCAGGACGGGATAGTATCTTTGCAATTCTATCACGTCAATTTTATTGGCCAGGAATGAGTAGAATAGTCAGGAAATTTTGTCGAAATTGTGATGAGTGCGGCCGCGCGCATGTTTGGAGATCGAGAAGACAGGGATTACTTTTGCCTCGCCCCATCCCTGAAAGATTCCATAGTGAACTTTCTATAGATTTCATGACAGATCTACCGGCAAAAACTAACCAACCAAGTTATTTAATGGTAATTAATGATCGTTTACTAAAAAGCGTCACATTGGAAGCAATGTCATCTATGAAAGCTGAGGAGTGTGCGAAACGCTTTTTACATTGCCATTATCGTTTCCATGGATTCCCCGTTGCTTTAACATCAGACAGAGGTAGGAACTGGGTTGGTGACTTTTGGAGACACTTATGTAAAATGGTGAGAATTGAACAACGATTGTCAACAGCGTTCCACCCGCAAACTGATGGGGCAACGGAAAGGGCTAACCAAGAAGTTTTATCTTATCTAAGATGCTTCCTGTCATTTGCACAGTATGAATTGGCTTCGCTTCTACCAACTGCACAGATGGCAATTAATAATAGAAATACAACCGGATAAGGGTTAAGCCCCTTTTACATTCAACATGGTTATCACGCACATCCGGTTAAGTTAGTAGAGCCAAAAATAAGAAGTATTACTACAGCTACAAAACGGCAGAAAACTTCTTGACAAGAATAAGGAAATTTTTTAAATCTGCTAAGCAATAACGTACTTGTCCTCTTTGGAAAGATGAGCAGTTATATGCTAACGAGGCCTTGATTCCTCGGCCGCAACAAGATTCAATTTAATTTGATATTTCAATTACAGACAATTCTCTTGCGAGAGTGATTTGAGTTTCGAAGCTGAGTTATCACTTGCACCCGATCCAAACGAGTTTGAACTTGTAACTTAAGAGTCACATCAACGAGGCTGGTTGATAATTTCGCTCATCTGGTTCATCGTCAGCGCTCAATTATCGTTACGAGATCTTTCGAGAAGTTTAGAGAAACGAAAGTTTATCGTAAAACAAAAGGAATTATGGCAGACCTCATGCAGAGAACACTGCAGTAGGCAATGCCAAGAACTTGGGACATATTTGTTAATCTTTTATCCATATTTTTTGAGGAATGGTCAAGATTAGGAATGTAGCCTTGTATGTAATTTTCAATTAAAATTTTCATTGTATTTACATCTCTTATTTTTGGTAAGCTCTTTACACATGTATTAAGTTCATAAGTAGATGTTTAACATCAGAAGACTTGGTACACAACATGAAAATACTTTTTTACAGAAAGCTTGTGTAGAACCTTTCGCACACATATATGTATGAATTCGACATCTTTCCAATGTCACAAGGCACCCGTAGAAACACAGGGGTATGGCGTGCTCAGGATGGTATTTTGTCCTGGTGCTGTGACGCGAATCGGTGTTTTGATTTTAAAAATCCGCTGTTTTTTTCTACTTTGCATATACACCCCTGCACCCGATTTTTTGAGGTTCCATAAGAGGTGTTACTTGGGAGAAGGGCCCGGGCGACACCCGAGGGCAAACACAAAACACACAGGTAACATGATTTTCCTAACCAGGTTTGAGGGGGAAGATCACTTGACCCCGCAATAGCAGTTAGTGGTAGCTGACTTCTGGACTCAATATCACTGATGTAAAAATCATGCTTAAATGGAATGGAGTCAGGCCAAATATTGGGTCCGAATTTTCATCCTACTCTCTTCTCTCCGATGATAATTCAACTATTTCAATTTTTGGAATGAAACTTTCATTTCTTACCTGCTTAAAGTCAGCTATCAATATGTTTTGGCTTCTTCAGATAATCTAATGGTGGTCGGTTAGGTATCCCTGAGAGGATTTTTGGGTTTGACGCAACTGTAAGTTATATTGCACATCAAATATACCGTATGTCAGCTAATATGGTAGTGGAATATTATACAATCCATCCCCCACCCCTCTTTAATCACTTTCTATTCTGAGAAATGCCTCACATATCTGCAAGGATAGTAAGATTGTAGAGAAGATCTTCAATGGCATCATATCTTTTAGACTTAAAAATATGGAAGGTATCCAACAATGTCAAAATATATAATCCTAATACACTGAGATAAAATTTCAATGTAACCAACTATCAACTACTGTGATTGAAGCTCTCGTCATGATCGGTTCGAATATGATTAATTTACGAAAGATCGACCTGTGGTAGCGAGCACTTATATTCTTAAAGATATCAAATAGAAAGGAGGAAAAATCAATATGGGCCTTTTGTTGGGGAGCACTGTTCTGTAGTAAATGAAGGAAGCTTGCTGATTTAAAACATCAAATAGAGCGTTAGGAACTCCTTTGGAATGGCCAGAAGCCAAAGCCAAAGCTGATCTTGTCCGAGAATGGGGGGTACAGGTAGATGACCTCAAGCCAGCTCAAAGGTTATATACTCATTTGAACTTGCAGCAATTGTTGACTATATGGAACAAGGCCAAATCAAAGGAAAGAGACGCTTTATTGTGGGGCGATGAAGTGCGTTTATTCAAATGTGCGATTCTGATTATGAAAAACTAATAGTCTATAAGATAGAGTATCTTGTAGTTAATTACAAAACCGACATTCCTATTGTTACTCTTTCTCTTCGTCAAGCTGAAATTTTAGAGACTTTAGCCGAGTTTACAAAGCTTGGAAATTACGATGGCAACGACAAAACACATAGCAGTTCTCTACAGAGTGATTCCAATATCGAGTGAGTAATTTTTGAATCAGAAAGTCTATTACTGATATACAATCTTCAAAGCACAGCACCTGCTCCAAATTTTCACCCTGAATTTGGGCGTTTCATGCTGGAATCAACACCTGGAAAGCCATGGGGTATTAGCTTTAAGTATCTTCTGGAAGTTGAGTCGAGCATGAAGCAAAGGTAACTAAAAAGGCTGTTGTATAATTTAGCTACTGAAGTGTGTCTAGACGTAGCATAGCCAAGGCCAATATGTTACCTGAAGAATACCCCATCACTTTAACAACATTTCCACGCCTCGGAACACCTGGGGAATTTACACGCCCATACTATCCAGTTTCTGGAGAGCGATTACGCTCTCAGTTTGTTCCAGATCAGATTGCAAATCCTCACATTCGTTTTCCCACTTTAGCTGCAAATATTAGATCACGACGAGGTCGAAAGGTTCAAGTTAATGTCCCAGTTTTTAGGGATAAAAACACAAAATGGCCTTGGAAAGATCCAACAATCAATTTCGATTTACATAATTGGCCAGAGGATGATGATGTCAGGAATGGCGCTGCATTAGAAAACCATATCCATATGGACGCTATGGCTTTTGGAATGGGTAGCTGTTGTTTGCAGATCACTTTTCAAGCCAAAAATATTCATGAGGGAAGGCTTTTGTACGATCAGTTAAGTCCATTAGGACCAATTTTACTAGCATTAACTGCTGCTACTCCAATTTATAAAGGATTCTTAGCTGATACTGATGTACGCTGGAATCAAATTAGTGCTTCTGTAGATGATAGAACTTTAGAGGAACTCGGTCAAAAAGTTCGTATAATGATTAATCTTCTTCCTAACATAATAGCTCTAACAATCAGCAGCCGTTGAAATCCAACCGATGGCGCATTCCTAAGTCACGATATGCATCAAATTCAACATATATCTCTGATGATCCACGACTACGTCCTGAATACTTAGATTCAGACTTGATATTTGCTCCAGAGATCAAAAAATCGCTCATGGATGGTGGTATGGATTCACTATTAGCCACTCACTTTGCTCATCTATTCATTCGTGATCCAATCGTAGTCTTCGCTGAGGATATTCAGAAGCTTGACTTGGATAAAACTGACCACTTCGAGAATTTTCAGTCAACCAACTGGCAGCACATTAGATTCAAACCGCCTCCTGCAGATAATAGTATTGGCTGGCGCGTTGAATTCCGACCGATGGAGATCCAAATTACGGATTTTGAGAATGCAGCCTTTGCTGTCTTCATAGTACTTCTTACACGGGCAATATTAAGTTTCGACCTAAACTTTTATATCCCAATTCGAAAAACTGATCAAAATATGCAAACAGCGCAAAAGAGGGATGCGGTTATTAGAGAAAAGTTTTACTTTAGGAAGAATCCATTTAATACTATAAATACTAGTTTTGAGTCTACTTCTGAAAAGAATTCATCACATAAAACTCCGCAATCATCGGCACCATTACCTCAGATTGAAGACGAATATACGCTTATGGATATTGATACAATCATAAATGGTAGTAATAATACTCAATCAGACTGGAACTTTCCAGGCTTAATTCCATTAATAGAGAGTTATCTTGACAGTATGAATATAGATGTCGAAACACATTGCAAACTAGCTTCTTATTTGGAACTTATTCGAAATAGAGCTAATGGAAAGCTATGGACTGCAGCAAAATGGATTCGGGAATTTGTCAAAGCACATGAGGACTATAAAGCTGACAGTCAAATTAGTGACAAGATAAATCATGATCTAATTCAGTCTGTACTTGCACTCGAAATTGATAACAGAGATGCGGTCTTAAATATAGAACGCTTCCTAAGTAGTAATGTGCACCATACAAAATGATGGAGGGATAAAATTGCCGTGTATGTTCTAGTGAAAAAAAAAAAATTAAACGCTAGACATTTAGTCCAGAACGACTTATCAGACTATTAACTTAAGTAAAAATTGCTGTTCCTAGAAGCTGTTAGTCAGCCGATCAGAGTTATAAGGATCATTAGCATGGATTAACAAACCTTCGAAGAAAATTTAGCTAAACTGAATAGATCTGAAAAAGGTAATTACTATTGAAATTTTGTCACGATTATCATTTGATTCTGTATTTTGATCGATAGATTCTATATTTCTTCAATTTCTGAAGAAATAAAAACAAAAAAAAGTGTAGAGTAAAAAATCTTTAACCCGGTTATTAGAGAAATATAATCGACAAGTATTAATGCATGTTTTAGTAAAACCTGAATACCGGTAAGAGCCAAATAATTCATAATTCAATTATCCCCTTGTCTGTGATAACTGTGTTTGGCGTTCATGACTGACTTTTTTCCCCCATCATCTGTTCCTCTGATGTCTATAACCTTCGTATTTTCCTGGTCATTATCATCACATTTTGTAAAAAATTTTAGCTCCAAAAAAAAAAAAAAAGATTCCCCACCCATATCCCTTTTTGACTTTTAACAAATCATATCTTTGATAGAGAGAGAAAAAAAGAAAAGAAATACTTCCAAAACCAAAAATATACCACGCTATGCCGATTAAATTTCCACTTCAAAAGGCTCAGAGATAAACATCATAACATGCCATTACCGTTTTCTTCTAACTTCATTAACTCACTCCCATCATCATCATCCAAAAGACTTCTTTTTGCTCTTAAACCAGTACTACAATCGGTAAAATAGCCATTACTATGAATAGATCCATTATCTCTCTCTAGCCCAACGAGTCGAAATTCTCCATCAAGTTTTTTTTCAATAATTCCCTCGTCTAACGCCCATTTCGCGAGTAACCTATCAACACCCATTGAATCTGCTTCGCCCTTTTCCATGTGTCGCCCGACGTGTTCAGTCCAGTCATCCCAGCTACCTGCTCCTTCAAAAACACTCAAGCAGCCAGGTTTTGGGCAGGCTGATCTATGAGGAGGTTGACGTCGAATCACTAGACATGAGTTTTGCATATCTTTAACGTGAGCTTCCCATTCAGCTTGTAATTTCGTATCATCCTTGTTTAGAGATTTTTTTATAGCGAAAGGCGCGTGCATACGACGAAGGTGTTGAGTAAATAGATCCTTGCGATTAAACTCATTGCCTTTACCTTCGGCTGTACTGTGAGGACAAGAAGAGCAACGGTAATAAGTTAAACAGAGATGTTGAGACGCAATGTGGCGCTTCCACTCGTTCTTAGAGCCAAAAGTACTAGTACATCCCGCGAAAGAAAATGCACAAGGAAATGGCCGTGTATGGGCAGCTGCAATGTGTTTTCGAAGTGAAGAAGAATCTTTGAAAGGTGCACGGCTGCATAAATTACAACGAGTTTCTAATTTTGGTCGAGCTTTTTGAACAGATTTACGCGATTTATTTCGTGACGCAGGAGAATTAAACTCTATATTGAATGATCCAACAACAACATTTTTAGTATTGTTGTCTTCAGCTTCCTGGGAGGAAGCTGATCTACGTCGTGAAATTTTTAAACTAGAGGAATCTTTAAAGCCTATATGATGATTTTGTTTATTTGCATTCGAATTGTGGCCAGTATGTCGAACATGACTTAAGGCTTTAAGCTGCTCAGCAGCCTCGTGCATTTCGTCAGATTCTTCGACGTCATTTTTATGGTCAGTAGTGTTAGAGGGTTCTAGTTCCTGATAAATTTGTGCATTAGAGTTAGCAGTGCCAAGAATCATAGGATCTGTGCGCAATGTGTCTTGACGAAGTGAGTCTGACATCACTTCTGCCTGCATTGAGTCATGACGAACCATGACCGGAGTAGAGGCTGCAGCCTTGCGAGCTTCTAATAAAACTTTTCCTTCCTGTAATTCTTTGAATGTAGCAGATTTACTTACAGAAGAGAAGCCATTAATTAATCGCTGATATTCAACTGTCATATTATGAGAATTAACATATCCCAAAAAGGCGCAGGTACGATCTGCAGCAAGTACGTTCCACACTGAAATAGGCATTGATATCAAAAGAACAGTTGGAGGCCCGTGAAACATTCCTTCAACAGCAATCTTTGCAGCTGCTACTGGAGCATGTTGAAGCCAGTCCTTAAACGAGGACATCTCTGGACTAGGCTCGCCCAAAAACGTTGTGCAAACTAAAGCTCTTGGTTCTTCAAACGTAAGATCATTGATTGAGTTGAATTTAATTTGCTGCGATTGTTCTAGTTGAGCTCTACCTTCCTGTATTTCATGATCTGGCAGGTTAACTGGTAAGTCAAGACTGGAGATAAGTTGCTGTTGTGAAATAGGTGAAATCATAATACTATGTGTGTGACTATTAGATAGTGAAAAGTATACAGGCATTCTCTCGTGATTCGAAGATCTTTTGTTGGAGCCATTCGGGAGCCCGGCATCTTGTAAAAACTTATTTTGTTTTGAAGCAACAATTTCTTCATGAAGTCTCTGAATGGTGAATGGCCGACCGTTACCTAACCTAGTCAGTGCTTCAATAAGATTAAATGTAAATGACCTAGGTCCAGATCCCCGTAGAGCTTGGTCTGGTGGATATGCAGCAATTATCTGTTTCGTATAATTTTCGCTGGGAAATGATACATCTGATGCAGCGCAAGTATCCAAGAGCAGGAGAATATCAGTTCGGGCTTCTTCTAGGAGAGATCGGACATTTTGCCATTTAATTTTTGGGGATTCTTCATGAGGTATGCTATCAGCTAGATTAGTCTCCGAGACAAGGCTGCGAAGCTAGGCCGAACGTACCACGTCCAGTAGAGTTCGTTATCTGAACTAACAATTCCATAACCACTATAATATATGATCCAAAGGTGATCAAGTCTTCCATATCCTAGATGGCGACTTAGTTCTGCAGTTAAATTGGTACATGGGTCGGAACAAGTAGGTATACACCATGTCTCGATTCGAAAATTATATTGTTCTTCAAAAAGCTTCTTTAGTTGCAGAAGATCATTTTCTACACCTTGATCATCTTCCCATCGCAAAAGAAGGACAGAAACACTTGTATAAGGAGACCGATTTGCTTGTGAATATATGAGCATCGCCGCATCTTGAAGATGACGAGCAAAGGATTCAAAGTCACTGCGCTCAGGATTTGGTGCAGCATCAGGAACAGGTGGGGAGTGCTTATACGAATTTGAGACTTTCTATGGATGCCAGGTGAATTAGTAGAAGTAATTCTAAGAACTTCAGCATTAAATGTTACCTGCTGCTCAAGAGAAGAGCGCTTCTCAGTGGGTCGAGGGGCAATTTTTCGCCTTTTTATTGAAGGTTCCATAATTCCCACCCTCCCTCCGAGGCCCTAATTATTATGTAGATTTCAAGAAGCACTCGGTAGAGATATAAACCTACTACATCAATAGATGAGACAGCTATCAAGCAAGTAATTGAGAGCAATAGCTTTCTTCCCCACGTAATAAAACGCAACGAAAGGCTCAAGGGATACAAGGCTCCGTCAGCCTTAAGTTGTAGTTTTACCATAGCCTTGCTTGCGCAAAGCTAGATTAACTACTGGACTTTAAACCTAGCCTTATATGGCCTAGTGGCTACCTGAAGTAAAATAGGGGCACCTATTGACTTATTTTCCTTTTTAAGCCGATCTAATCGCGTTTCTCGGGCAACTATCACCAGAGTCGATCAACCCTCCATCGTTAAGTGAATTCAACTTCTCTCGCTATTGGAAAAGAAAATTAATTCTCATGGTGTAGGTATGTTGGGCAATGAGGTTTAGTTTGGATTATTATCAACGTTAAACTCAAAAAAGGTAGCCCATCAAGAAAGCTCTTTCACAAATATCCATCTAATTATGATGTCTTGATAACAAATTCGTCAATCACGTCATTAAAACACTGCTATTAACCAAAATGCGAACTTCTTTCTGTCTAGATTAAAATCAATTTCATACGACATAATAAACAAAATATCTTTAGTTTCCAATTTGGCATGACACCAAAAGAGGGTATCAATCTGATTATCGTAGTAATTGGCCCATAGGAAGATTTACATGAAAGATCAATTTCTGCCATAGAAATGTGTTCCATTCCTTAAAAAAAAAACCATGCGATATAAGATATATGTTTCAAGTGTAATTAATTATTACGATACCTACCATGTTAAAATTTGGGGGCAACGTAAAGTATGAGAAAGAGTGAAATAAAAAGAATTAATACATTACTTTAGTTTAGTATGAATATGACGAGAGAATACCGTTTTCAGCTATCATGCGATAATAAAGCTCCACTAATAAGATAATCTCGAACTTGAAAAGATGTATCTTTACTCAGAAGAAAGTGGTCGATCTTTAATGCTACATGCATGTTTGGGAATTAAATTCATAATTCTCAATTATCTATCTTAAAAATTTTTTATCTCGTTCTAAGCTGATATTAAATTTGACAATAAAGGAACATCAATTTTTTCTTTTACAGTATTTTACTAACTAAAGTCTATATTTGAGTTGGTTCATACAAATATGCCCCAAACACAAAGTCTTTCCACACCTCGTCAAGATCTTTTCTGTTCGTCTTAAAGCCTTCTTGGCAAGTAGATGAAAATCTATTTGATTGCTGATGAGTTTGCATCTCTTTCAGTCTAAAATTTTTTGTCAATTTATTATAAGTGGGCTTCAGCTCAGAAGTTGGAGTATATTCTATCTCTGGGATCGCTATTGATGATGAGCTGACAAGATTTGACTTCGGTTGAAAAACAGATGATACTTCTTCATTTTTCATCTTAGGTTCCTGATCGTATCCTTCCAATTGCATTTTAAAGTTACTCCTATGAGAGTCCTTATTTTGAGAAAAATATTGTATGGAAGTATTCTTAGAGTTTAGGGACTTTTGGTGATCGTAAATTTTTTGATTCAGATCGGAGGACAAAGGTGTTAATTTCTTGTCTAGAAAATTGATTTGTGTGGAGCTAAGGTCAAGGCCTGCAACCTTGTTATCTTTATCAACTTCATTCGTTGATTTAGCTTTTAGTAAGCATGAAATCTTTGAACTTAGTGGAATTGGATGTTTAAGACAAGCTGTTGAAGATGCAAAGAAAACGTCAGGTCGTGTTGAAGCTTTATAAGGTATTGCTTGTCTTATTTTTTTATTTAAAAATGTTTCTGTAGTAAAAACACCATCAATATTACTTGTCGAATACTTATTCTCATTTCTAATTAAACTGGAATTAAAAGATAGCCTTGAGCTAGAATTCTTTGTTTGCGACTTTTCAAGAAAACTAGGCTCAACTTTATTAACAACAAATTGATGATCTCGAGGTTGCCCGTGAATCGATAAATGTCGCCATTGAGAATTGTTGTTTTCTACAAGCGCGTAGTCTGAAGAAGTTTTAGGCAAGTTTTCAAGACTTGCTATGGGGTTTTGAATGTTTCTTTCTTGCATTAAATTCGAATCTATACTTGTCAGAAACTCATTACAATTAGATATTGGAGTTGAGTTTTTGATTAATCGATTATTAACTACTTTTTGGTCGACATTTTTTTTCGAGCTTAAAGCTATAAAGTGATCATTTGTTGCATATTGACCTATGTCGTAAAGGAGACCACAATCATTGTAGTTATTTCCTGCAGAAGATGCGCAATTCATCGGTGAAGGCTTATTCATTCCAATTCCGATCCAATCTGGCATGTCGAGGATCTTTTTTTTTTTTGATGCTGGTTCACCCAACACATTCTGACGTTCACTCAATATTTTATCAGCTGACTTGTATGTTGATGATTTAATCTCTGAATTAAGAGTAGGTATTCTGTAAGGCAAATTTACATTAGAAATCCCCTCATTTTCTCTTTTGCCGCTGGATCCTATTAAAAAATCGGTACCACAAATCTGTTTTTTCCGTTTTGCTTGAAGTTTTGTAGGAGATAATCGTAAGCTTTTATTGAAAGATTGATCTGAACTGTTTGAGGTGTCATGTGATCCAGTAATTGTTAATGATGGATATGAAGTTGGTCTGTAATCTCCTGCATCAAAACAAGAGAATGAAAATTTTATTGGATTTGTTGTCAGTGCTTGATGATATTGGGTTTGTCTCATTTTGGCGAAGTGCTGCTTTTGACGATCTTTCTTCAAGATTGTGGTTGTGGAGTGCCTTTGTAAATGTCCACCGGTCCAATTCATGTCAAAAAAATGGTCTAGGACTTCAAATATACTTTATTTGATAAAGATAATAGCAAAATGTGCTTTTTAGAGAGGTAACAAACTATTTTCAATGGAAGAAGTAAATTCAATATCAGAATCCAGTCTCAGGCCACTCAACTTTATCAGTCCGAACGTTAGACACTAAAAATTAAGTATCGATGTGAAATTCTCAAAAACCTAGCTTTTTCTTTAGAATACTTGGTTTATTTTTTTCTGAATGGTGTTTGTTCTCGCCCTTTGATAAAGAGGAAAATGTACTTTGTAAAGAGACTTTACATAACGCCCTCCCTAGGACTTGCCAGTTGTCACTGTAATAATAAATTGACCATTACCTTCTGATCACTTATTCGGTACCAAAGAGGCAAAAAGTATCTAGCACTGGTACGTTTGTAAGGACTGAATGCTTTTAGGCCTATATGAGTAAGAGATTGTATCTCTGGAGGTAGTGAGAAGGTGTCAGATGATTGAGAAGGCTGTAATAGCTTTGACAATTTGATACCAAAAATTGTTCCTATCAAAGCCAATTCTTTGCTCATACTTATATTCGTTGCTCATCTGTTTGTCGGCTCGCCCCATCATGACAGTCAGATGCACGCTATAACTATGATAATAACTGTACATTTAAGTCTATTCATGCCAAGCCATCATTACCATTCAAAATGTATACGACTCGAGACTCCCGTATTACCTCTAGTGTTAGAATCACTGAGCTGTGTAACGAGCGGAGCAGTTTATTACCGGGGAGGATTCCCGTGTTAGACTTAGAAAGGTTGGTGATGCATGCAAAGTCGTTGTAAAGATGAGATCTTATTATGACATGTGGCAATAATTGTTTAATTTGGATTGTCTATAAATTAATTCGATAATTTTAGCAGGGACAGGCTAAATTCTTATGATTTAAACACGTGACATAGCTATAACTGAAAAACACCTAATTGAGCCCGGGAACAATAGTTTTCAAAAGAAAATGGCTTGAAGAAGAATCCTGCTCCTAGAACCTTCGCAGTTTCTAATGTTAATATCTTCATTTTATTCAGATCAGTCTAATTTCTTACAGTGTTACCCGATAATTTTTTCACATAAGATTTAACTCTGCATAATCCGTAGAGATGGTGAATCCCAAAGATGAGTGGTGTGTTTTGTCACAATCACAATCATGATCATTATTTTATTTTTGAACTTTTGATAGGCCTTCAGGATTATTAAGTAGCCTATTTTTATCAAAATAATACTTTTTCTTTTTTGATTCCCCAAAGGATTATGGAATGTGAGCTTGCTTATTGAAAAGCAATAAGGGTCCAGATTTATGTAGAATGGCAAGCCTTTATCTAAAGAGTAAACTCGAATGTCTGATGAGGAATTAAAGGGCTTTTCTTTCTCAGTTTGATCTTCTTTTTGGCCAATTTGATAAGGTCGATAATCAAAAATCTTGAACATTTCAGTAGTTATGATGTACAACCAAATCAATCTGCAAATTGGTTCCCTTTTGTGATTGAATTATGCTTCACAAGCCGAAATTCTTTTTAAATCCTTTTTAAAAAAAAAGTAAATTTTGCTTTGACCTTTTATTGGAATAAAGAAAAATTTTTGTTCGTTACAGAATTTTATGTTGTTCAAAAGTACTAAACTTCTAAATAGTTAATCAATAGTTTTAAAAACACCTATAGCCAATGTTAACTGCCTACTGATGTTCGCGAAATTCTCTGTAATAGACTCATTTCTATATTATTTGCGAAGTATAATACAAGAACTATTTGAAAAAATTAGTAATTTTTGATCCCTCTTTATTTCTAATTTTAGCTTTAGATGGTTTTGGTGTATTGTTACAAGCTGGGTTTTTAGTCCTATGTGATTGTAATATTAGCGGCTCTTTACTAGATTTATGAAAATTGTCTCTAAATTTTTTCTTTTGCTCATTTTCATATGTTTCACTTAATTTTCGCTTCTGTCCCAGCTCACTTAGTTTCGGAGAAAGTTTTTTTTGGTGTAATAGTCTTTGCATTTTTAAGCTCAAATGGGTCATTACTTTCGACATCTTCTTGCTTTATGATTGTGTATTCAGAAGAAGTATGAGTAACCTCACTTTTTGCTTCGCTTTTGAAGTTTGTCGCATCTGATCCTGCCACAACCTTTACAGAATTTTTATAAAAAAAGTTCGCTATGTTAGATTCGTTTTCACGGCTAGCTATCGGAACAATAAGTCTTGGGGAATTTTTGGATAATTTTCCCACATCCTTGGTCACAGGGTATATTTCCAAATCTCCATCGAAGGGTCTTAACAAGTTCTGAAGATCTTGAGACCAACTCGACCGGCTAGGATCAAGCCACATACGTAACTCATCAGACCCATTTTCTAGGATGACAGGCATTCGATCGTGAAGGAACTCTAATTGTTTATTTGAATTTGTGGTGATTATCGTGTATGTGTAAATTTTTTCCTTTGTACCTGATAATACATCAGTATCTTTCAGAGATACGTGGTCTTACTCTAACCCTCAAATTCAACACAATCATATAGTCCGGCAAGGCAAAGAAGTTTACCATCTTTCCGCTTTATAAAGTGTGGGATTTTTTCCGTTTTTTTAAGCCACTCGAAAAATCCTTGAGCGATAATTACACACCTCTTAGTAGCCTTCATTGAATTCCAAAGGCCCTTATTGAGTTTCAGAGAATCGTCTCGACAATTTATAGTTTTTAATAGTGTGCCGTAGTCCGGCAAACGCTTTGTCCAAGATGGAATTAGACCCCATTTCATGACCTAGATGGATCACTTTTTTAACAATGGTAAATTAATATTTTAGGGGAATCTCGATTTATACCTTTAGTTTATGCTGTATATTACAACGTGAATATTCATCTTTTCCTCCATCGTCACAAGTGGATCTGACCATGGTCTTATCAAATGACTTTTGAGCAAGATAAACCAGTCCCAAATTACCTGGAGCTAAATTGAAATTCGGCAGTGGCACATCATCATCAACTTGATTTTCTAAGGATTTATTGACATCCATTCCATTGTTCTGAAGAGCAGTGCTAATCTCATGAGGCCTCTGTTTAAGGTTAGTATTTAAATACTTGATTTTAGTAATATTCTCACAAGGCCTAATGCATATCGTCCACACATCTATCTCACATAACTTACAGATGGAATAGGCAATTGTTACTTATTGAATTAAAAATAGAAGATTGATGCTATACGTTGTACACGTGACCTTGCTACGCGTGCTCGAACACAAGAAGAAATTATGGTGAAACAATGAAGATAACATTTTTCATCTTATTATTTATCTATTTTTGAAAACTAACTTCGGAATTTGGAATCAATAGGAATATTATTACCTATGATATCTGTTTGTCCCTGAAATTTACTTCAAGTAATTTCACATTACGGATGGACTCATGTTGCTTCAATATCTCAACAATAGAAGTCTCTAAAGGAATCCCAATACATCTAGGGAATCGATACGTATACCGGCTCGGTACAATGAGATTGGTGCTAAATCGGTTTTTCTAAGTTATCACTATGCCAGTAAAAGCATTCATATAATGTCACTGATAATTGTACCATGGTATGGCTCTAATCCCAGAAACGTTTGTTCACTAAAACTGAAAGAAAGTAAATAAAAAAAAAAGTCCTCAAAAATCATTCATACTCTCTACTTCCAACATCACTTCTCTAATTTCAAAAAAAATACCCTATCATCTAAAAATGAATTTACAACTGTTTCTTCCACATGCCTCAGAAGAACCTTCAACTATGGTCGTTCCAAATGACGCTTCATTATTGATGCTACTTCCTCCAGAGGCTATACTTAGTAGCGTCACGTATTTGGAAAATTTATAGCTGAAAGAAGGTCAACGAGAGCGATTATGTCAAGTGTGGGATGATCGGCACCTGCATTTTGGATTTCGAACAACATCAAGAGTCAGAGGGGCACACGCGTATATTGAGCTCTATCTCGGAAGAAGAGTTGGGGCGACTTACTTTCAACCTGACTAAATATTGAAAGGGTATTTGTGAACCAGAAAACACATGCGTTTATTCAGACAAATGTTTCATGAGATTATACCCCTCTATCATTTGAAAAGCAGATTTTTCGTGGTTGTTTTGGAGTAGTTAGATAAACCAAAAGTGAAAAGATCAAGAAAATTTTATTTTAAGTAGCTGTGAATCTAACAAATTGATAGTCTCGCTATGGACGACCAGCTGTCTATGAATGGATTCAAACTTACTATTGTCCATTTTTGGGATAAAAGCGCAATTACACACCGGCTGAGGGTGTAAAGCGCAGGAAGACAAGTGCAACAATGAAGCTTGGGTGTAAAGCCGTGCTTAAGGCTAGGAAAAAGATCAACAGTGAGTCTGTGGTGGTTAATGTGTCTTATCACACTCACCATACTCGTGACTCGAACTACACTATGTATTACATAATTTAATACAACTGATATAGGTACTCACTATGAGATACTTAAAGGTAGCGTAGTTCCGTAGATAAAGGATAAGTTACATATAGTCTTAGAATTTAATCATGTCCAATATATGATTGAAAACCTAAGACACCTTATGACTACACAATTTTTATTTACTTACCATTACAATTTGATTTCTAAGAGCCTCAAAAATATTTATTTTTGAAGAGAAAACCTCAGAAAAATATTTATCTATCTTTCTATCTATCTATCTACATAAAGAAAATAAAGAGTCAGACTCTCTCCGGAGTACCTAATATATTTTCCCTAAATAAAAAACTCAGAGATAGTCTGATAGTCTTGACGAAATCGATACTAGATTCAAAGCCTAGGAAAAAACTATCAATCTCGGGCATAGTAATACGGGAGCTAGAATAGACAAGCTTGAAGAAAAAATTGCAAATCTTGAAAAGATCCTAGTTCAGGTGCAGAAATCTCTTAACACTCTAATTCAGAATAAAGGAAATTCAAAAGAGTCTAAAGAGGATATAGAAATTATTTTTTTAAACAGGAAGCCTCCGACAAAGGTAAGGGAAAAGAAAAAGAAAAAATAGAAGAAAGTTTCCCCGGCTCAAATTCAACTGCACCCAAGAAAATGTCTGTAAAAAGGACGGAATTTGGAAGAATTGACTTGTCACCAATTATTGAAGGCGATAATAACCTTACTCCCGGAGAGAAATTTGTAAGAAAAGCCTGGCCTGAAGCGATCTTTCCTGGAAGTGTCCAAGATGACGCTTTTACAAGTGTTTAAAATAAGGTAAACCTCAAGCCAGAATGGAAATAAATCATAGCAGATTCAGACGTATTTAGAAAATTATCATGTGTTTATGAAGGCTTTAGAATTAGCTACCTCATCTATTTTACATACCACTTACCACCATCAATTCGATTTCATTCGTCTCTCCTCTTATTTATGTTACTTATTCTAAAATGGGGCTTAAGGAGTCATTATCGCTTAAATGATGATTTAGCGTCTCGCATGTACCTAAATTAACAATACATACTTTAACACAGAATGCTTCGCAACTGGCTCTTATCCCATACAATTTATGGTCACAAAGAGTCATGAGTGGCGACTTTCATGGGGTACGTGTATGGGCTTCTGGTAACCTTCCTACCTGGATATTACTTCTTGAAGCTATCTTTACAACAATGCAACGATTAAATGTCTTACATAGTCCACTAACTACCTTTTCTCGTTTGGGTCCTAGAAGCAATGAATCGAATCACCTCAGGCTTTCGCTTGGTGTTATACGAGATGCTTACTTTAACTTATTAGGAACCGACCGATCTTCTGATTCGACCAGAGACATATTAAAAGAACTGATTGCAAACTGTGGGGCACGTTTTGGAAAAGCGACTCAAAAATTTGCGGAACTTTATGGTGTAGTCTGGTGCATCTCTACTGTATCTGCCAAGAAAGCTACCGGAATGGTAGAAAAAGCTGTTGATGTTTTGCAGCGAGCGCTCAAGAAAAATGTTCGAGATCAATCACAATGGCCATCAGCTCTTGCAAGAAATAGAAGTCATCTCACTTTTTTATTAACAAAGTTATCTGGGACATATTACCGCGGTATTTGCTTTGTAGATGGTAAGAGAATCGTTCTGTACTAAAGGCTAGAAACACATGGGGAAGCAAACTAGGACCGTGAAGCGCGCTATTCCAAAAATACACAAGTCATATATGACTATGGCAAGTGTATAACTATAGCGGTATACACAATAATGCTCACACCTTTTGGAGAATCGCAAGAACCCATCATTTTCTTTTTGTCGGTTTCAGGAAAATCAATATCGTACTCCTGATTTCTTTTTTTAACCAGCAAGACCTTGAACAGAATGTACTTTTGACAGTAGATAGTAATTCACCACATTTGAAACATCGAAATTTCGACTTTGTGGAGATGTTGTTTTCTCACACCGTTTTACATTCTAACACATAGAAAATATTTTCGAATTCGTTTCACACGGGAGTATTGTATTGTCTCTTTCAGACTCACTGTATAATCACTAGATTTTTGTGTAGAATACTGAGGACCTAAATATCATCTTTTCCATACATGAAGCTATTTTAAGATTTGAATCACACAATGTCACTTGATATAAATACTTAATCACCGATTTATTATTTAAACATTTGAACGAGAAATCAAATAACTAGCGGCAATTAACCATTTAGAATAGATAAACTGAGTCATATAATTCACCACCTCTTCAAAAAGTTCATCGCAAGCCTTGTTATTTTAAAGGAATTCAATAAGAGGTACGTACGTTAGAAACTGATATCGATATGAAAACGTATTTTTTTCTAAAAACTTACTTGCTAAAAGACAAACTCTTAAGGAAACTCAAATTTGGCCTGAATCGGAATTTAGCTTAATTTTTGAAGGGAATCCTAGAAGATAGCTAGATTGTGCAGTGCTATGAATAAAAATCGAAGCGCTTTCAGTCTTAGCTTGATACCTTTATGACTGAGAGGGTTGATAGTAGATGAATTGTACCAAGGAAAATTTGCTATAATGATGCTGACTTAGTTGCGTAGTGCAATAGAACTTGCATTGTTTCTTCGAGATACATACAGCTTTTGATAGATTTTAGCATAGTCCTTTAACTATTGCTCGGCAAAGCTAGGTGACTCTAAGTTATGGGGATTTTAAACAAAGTCGGTTAAGACTTCACTCTGAAAATTTGCACACGCAATTAAAAATGGTGAAACATACTGTGGAATAGATAGTCGTATGTACTTTATAACTTGTTAGCAGAACAACGCAAGTATTCTCTATAATGTGAAAAGAAACTTTGCCCAATTATTTTCTTGGAAGACAGTTTGGAAGAAAGTATTTCCGTCAAACATTGCCTATAATCAAGGATTTATAGATGATTATGCGATCTCTTGTAGCCTAATAAAATTCTTAGAGAGAGTTGAAGAGACTCTGAAACGGATAAATTATGGGTGTATACTTCCGATTGAGGCAGTAATAATGTTAGTAAAAATAAAAATGCAAGATATTTGGAGATAGACCTCTTCATATCTATGTCACCTACTTTACTGCTTCGAACTCTGACGTATGGTACTTGAAAGCTTGAGTCCGGGAAACTTTATGAACCTAAAAATTTAAGCAAAAAACTGAGTACATTTAGTTTATTACCATAAATGTATCTAATTAATTTCGGCTAATAATTTTAACCGCTCTTTAATCTCTTCATTACTTATTCTTGTTGAAAATTGGTGTCAAAAACAGCATTTTCCGGAAACGGCAATCTCTGTTTGTAGGAACATAATTTTGATCAATAATGCAACATATTTCATGACTATTATTGCATCACCCAGCCACATTGGCTAACGCCCTTGTCAGGGGTGACATTGATACACATTGATATTCCTACCAGTGGTATTCTATTAACTAAGTGTATTATTACAGTCACATGATAACACGTGTTCACTGTCTCTTACACTAGCGTTTCTTAGTTAGAAATTAGTACATAGCTAGCACTCTGCCGCCTCTGTGGCTCCTTACAACATACAGAAATAGACCACACCAACTTATGCTCGGCCCAAGCTGGGCATGTATGTCCACCAAGATGCATCCATTGCCACGGCCCACACGCTGCAGACTATAGTAATTGTGATCTCCGCCCTAAGCCCTCAGGTCCTCCAAAAACCAAATCGCAGGTGAGCGCCATACGACGTATCAATGCAGAAGCTCGCATGCGCCAACTAGCAGAACTCGGCTGTGTAAAACCTACCACTGACCCTTCACCAATCACAACCGCGACATCAACGCAAAATATCACCGCATCGCCCGTAGCAAGCGACAAATCTCATCCAAATACAACGAGGTCTAACAATCTCTACGCAGTCCTTGATACAGTCGAGCAGGGCAATGACCAAATCGTTTCTCAATGATCAACTCGCCTCTTCGCAAACCCTCCAACAGTCCGCTAAAAATCATATCTGTGAATGTTGGCCGTGGGGCCCAAGCCCACGAAATAGCACTTAACGAAGCCAATCAAATCTCGGCCGACGTTATACTAATACAAGAACCACATATCTTCAGCGATCGCTCTAGACGCATCACAAAACGTCATCCTTCCTACGAAACTTTTTCACCAAATGAGGATTGGACATCCTCTCGACCCAGAGTAATGTCTTACGTCCGGAAGGAGTCTTGCCTACGTTCCGAACAATGTCACACAAAACTATCCAATGACTTGCTCTTTCTTCGACTCATATCACCCTCGGGAAAACACTTGCACATTATAAATATTTACAACGCCCCTGCTGGCTCTCCAAGCAGCAGTGCTCTACACTTACTTTACTCGCTATCTCTCCCATTTCAAAACAGTCTACTCCTTATGGGCGACTTTAACCTACACCACACTAGGTGGCAACCATCATGGTCCCATAGTCCCTCTCCTGGCGCCGAAATATTCACAGAATGGATAGATGAAAATGGACTTACTCTTCTCTCTCCTATGGATAAAGCAACACACGATCGCGGCAATGTGCTTGATCTAGTTTTCGGCTCTGCTTCTCTAATCCAAAAGGCGAAGTGCACCCTAGCCCCACACCTAGATACTACCTCTGATCACGCCACGTTACTCACATCAATTAATTGGTCAGGCTATATTGAACCCGTCCGCAGACTCAGACT
>PEDP01000619.1:0-20212 GCA_002918395.1 Erysiphe pulchra | reverse complement strand
CTACCCGCCACATGACTGAACATAGTGAATATTGATCTGATGTTCCATCCCAGGGTGTAAATTTATGCTGGACTGCGTTGGTTTCTACTGTCATAGCTACAAGTGTGTCAAGTTTAGTGTCGCTTTTAAGTATGTTAGATCCAGGCGTCTGTGGCTCTGTACCTAAGGCAGGTCTTAAAGACTCTGTAACAGTTAGATTGATATTGTTTTCTATTGAGGAAATTTCACGGAGGATATTCTCAAGATTAAAGTTTTCGTCACTACTCATATGATTGCGAGACGTCGCTGACTATGAGGGGTTTAGAATTTTTTTATTTTTATTTTTTTTATTTTAGAAAAATAAATAAATAAATAGGTAGATAGATTAAAATCAATGTGATAGCATTAGATCAGGAAAGGCTCTGATTGTAGGCAAAACAATAATATGATTTTAATCTATGAAGAAAGAAAGTCCTAATGACTGACATATAATAAATATATATACATTTTAAAAGTGGGTCATGTGTAGCTACGCGCACTGTATCACATGACTTTTTACTATAACAACAAGATGGCGTCGACTCATAGTTTACACCATTTACGGTGTGTATATCCTCATCTAATCGCGCCCCTCCCCTCGCCCCTCGCTTAACGGTTAGCAGAGAGTCCCAAGGTAGAAATGCTCTGCTCAATGCTCTCCTTGTCGAGGCACAGCTGCTGGGAGCCTTCCAGTTATATGGCCCTTCTTTCTTACATGCCATCTCCTGTTCTTGGTGTAGGTTTAATACACTGAGAAATCGATGTTAAAGGGAAGTGTGAATATTAGACTTCGCTGCGTTATAACCTTACCAGTTCTTAATTTATTCGTAGTGCCATCGGAAAATCAACGTAAAGCAAATAATGGCCGTCTGTTTTGGCAGCATTGCATTTCATCCTGTCGATAAAATGTCGAGTTCATATAAAGAGACGAAAAGGAAACAAAAATTAGTTTCATCTGTAATAAAATTTATGCCTATTCTAGTATCACCTATTTCATTTGTATCACCACCGCACCTCGCTGACTGAGGTGCTGACAAGATTTCCAAGTATTAAATTATCAATTGACTTTTATAACTCACTTGTAAACATCTAAAAGTATGTCCTTTTATAGAGGCTTTTGGCATTAATTATGGGCTAACTTGCGAAAAAAAAAAAAAAAAACAATAATGCTCTTCTAAGCTTGCTGGTTGATCGAATAAGAAAGTAAAATGAGGTAACATTCGTGGGTAACGTGAAGGAAAATTGATTTCGTCAACAATGGACAAGAGAAATCGATGGACTTTAAGCAGGAATATGAGTGCTAGTTGAAATTTAAAATGTGCAGATCGAGTCCGAAGAGTGTTATTATTAATCGTTGTTGTCAGAATACAACCGCCATGAAGAATATGTAAAGTGAGCGACGCATAGTTAACAAGTAATTGATTTTTAAATATGCCCCAATTCATTTATAGTAGCAATTTGCCTCTATTAATCTATTTGTCTTTTCAAACAATCATAATAAAATGACTTGAAACCGCCTTGCGTATTGTTTACATTTTTTGATAAAAAACAAACGTTCTATACTTTAATTCACATCACAAGTATTTTAATCTCACTCTAACTGGTTTCGGTTTTTAGCTCTCTAAATTCAGTAGTGATCCATAAACAAAATTTTTCCCAATCAGTACGCCATTGTTTTAAACGAATTGCCCTCACACTAGTGCCAAGATAATCCTCTTTAATACCTTTGAGCCACGCTGCTGCATCTTCATCTTCAAAGGCGGCCCATCGGACACTATTTTCTGCAAGACTAGCTAGTCCAGCTAAGCCCAAGTTATCCCAGCCCTGTAATGCTTGCCAGAAGTCATGTGTCAAGCCAATGCTATCTTGACCTAAAATAGTTGGGTCATCATTACTCAAAGAGCAAGATACACCACAAGCAATCAGGCTGGTAAGGGATGAGAGTTTATCGAGGAGCAGAGTCGTAATACTTCATTTGAAATTGGACAAGATTCAACGAGAATCTTTTTCTCTTTGACAAGATCGATAAGGAGTGGATGTTTGTAAAGTGAAAAGCCATGTCCAATACGACGCGTCCCGAGAAGAATGGCATCAAATAGATTCTGATCTGTCTCACTACCATCACCTAGACATTCTCCGGCATGAAAGAAAAAAGGCAGTTCAATACCTTCCTGTGCACATTGTCGCTTAAACCAAAATAACTCTGGTAAAAGATCCTTCAAAGTGCGACCAGGATCTTCTTGCCCAACAAGATCGTAACCAGAAATAAGCTGAGGATAAGCTATCTTCATGGAAATACATGCTTCCATATCCTCAATTATGTTACGCGTGTCAAGATTGCGAAGACCTGTCCAAATAATACGGGAGCCCCAGAAATTTTTGCCTTCGTCAGAGGCCTGAAATCCATCAAGTTCTTCAATAAAAACTTGAAAGAAACAACGTAAATCAGTTTCTGGCTCTTCATTTCCTTCGCGGTAGAAATAAAAATTAAATGCCAGTCGTAAATCCGCCCACCTTACGCCATCGGCGTTCAACTGAGCAAAAATTCTCCGAATGCAAAGCCGAAAAATAGGCTCATAAAAGAGTATAGTATCGAGAATAATAAAGACTGAGGAGAACTTCCTCCAAATATCATCGACACCTTTAAATTGGTCCAAAGTTTCTCGTTCGGTTATAGAACATCGGCTTCGAAGCCAAGTTAGGAATGCTGGCCGGCCGCCATCTGGGAATAGATCAGCTGCCTCTGTTACCGGAATGGGAGAATTAGGAATATATCCGATAGACCAGATGGACGGGATACTCTTTATATCTGGAATTCAGTTAACCTTACTGTGCTCATTATAGATTACGTATTCCAACCTAACCATCATTGTTACAAGACTTCATGAATTTAAACCTAACCGGTGCTGTCTCAAGTTCCTTTGCGTTTGTGATTGCGGAGGCACAATAAATATGCATACCGGGCGTAGACAGTAATAATTCAAAGAGAAAATCCAGATCCACCATAGCATTCAGGTGTGCATGTAATAGAGCTCCTTTCGGCATCCGCTTTACTATTTGCCATAGCTTGGTTGTCTCCATAAGCTTTTTGGCTTGACTAAATATCATCCCAGGATATATTGCTACTCCCGACTTTTGTCCCGTCGTCTTTGCCACATCGGAATTCCAGATGGTTTTTCTTTCTTCATCCCGAATTCGATCAACGATGTCACAGGAGTCTTGGGCTATCAACGAGCAAGTTTGACGAAAATGGTGATCTGAAGCGTATTAGCTAATTTCTTTTAATGTATACACAATCTTAAATACCACTTCGTCGCTGCTTTTCTAAATCAATGAGCGAATCCCGGCTTGCTAAGAAATGACGTAGTATGGGTTCATTACACCCTGGAACTCCCTGTTGGATATCTACCCATTCAGCATCCGTCAAAGACGAGGAACATCTAATTTCATTTGTGGGCAAAGACATTACAAAATCTTTCTAGTTTGCTGAATAGGCGGGAAAAAATTAAAATATAGGTTGATCCTATGCATGAATATCTTGTGTTCATTTTAATTAACCTTTTTTTAGAAACTAGAAGTCACTATTACAATTCATAGAATAATAACGCAGTGCAAGATGTACAGAGTCCAGGGTCTGCTTTAAAGCTCCTTAACTAAGTGGCAACTAAGAAAGGTGGGGGTTGGAAAAGCAGCTCTTAGTATAGCTGCATCCTCTCTTCCATACATCACATTTACAAATAGATTCTTTGAGGCCATTTATATGAAGTTAATGTTATTGATTGCTTATCCCTATAGTTTTGCCTTTGCCACCTGGGCCTTCTTAAGTATAGATTGCATTACGTTGGCTTTCATGATATCCCCTGAAACTCGTAGGCTGCCAGTCATGAACATCCTTTGAGGGTTTGCTTTTCCAGCAACCAACTTTCCGAAGTCTTCATCAGAAAGTGATAAAGTGACTATTTCACACTGTTAGCTATCTGGTATTAATAATTGTGTTCGGAATGTCGCAGATTTGCTTGTGTCGCGATTTGTGCAATTTTGTTTGTAGGGGCTTGCTCAGTAGAAGTCACTTACCTGTTGGATTTGTGCCAAGGCCTTTTCGGACTTCTCCATCATTTTTCAGATCGATATGCCAGCTCTCCTCATCTCCGCTTTTGTTTTTCAATTTAAAGGCAAATATAGCATTAGCTTGCTTGATGGCTTGTTTGCGTTCGGAATCTGATGATTTCAAAACACTGTTTATGTCGTCGAATGCCACAGAAGAGGGAAACGCATCTATAGAAACGGTTAGCATTTCTTTTTGACTATAAATACTACAATGTACAGACCATTTTTTAAAGACATGGTGATTGATGGAGATGGAAGAATTGGAGAGAGATTGGTGTGCTGTGCTGGATCCGCCGGGCACTGTAAATGACCTTTGATTTGACAAGAGTTATACGAGATTATGTTTACGATTTCACAGTAGCTTGTACAGCTAATAAATCGAAGCGACTATATACGCTCCCCGCGACGAGACAAGTTTTGCATGATTATTAGTCCAATTTGAGTCTGATCTTCCCCTCTTCCCTGCAAGTCTTTCAGTCTTCAGCCTCGGCTCTCAAAGATGTATTAATAGCAGACAAGGGTTTAGAGCAGTGATTGGCTCGAATCTGATTTGGACAAATAAGAGCTTTCCTTTTCTGGAGCCAGAATACAATGGCTGGTGTCTGTGATAATTACACATCCGTACATCCTGGCAGTCACCGTTAAACTTACCAGGGAATCGGAGATCAGTTATTATGGGTCGACTTACTTTGCGCTGATTTGTTGGAATGGGCTTTCGCCAATCATCGCAGCACTTTTAGACCCATAATCGCGAAACAGCTATATACAATCCTCCAATGTCTGCCAACCATAAAAATCAATAATCTGGATCTCTAGTGCATTGTACAATATTTATTAACTAGGTTTAGCTAAAATTCCATACTCTCAAAGTTTCTACTCCGTAATGTGATTGTAAGCTCTGACTGGCAAATCGAATGCAACGGCTCATTCAGAATACAAACTCCAGCTGTAGGCTCTGGCTTTTAGAGTTTTGGGAATCGCTTTTACGTTAATGGCCCGAGAAGCTATAATTTGATTGGCTTAAAATCCTGATGTCAGACGCTCATCAATCAAGGTCGGGTGGCTGGAACGCCACATCACGAAGCGATGAATGAAAATCACTTATCCTATTTTGAGTCACGTGAAGTTTATTAAGAAGATCAAATCAGTTGATAATCCGAGCGAGACTGTTTTGTTTTTAAGGTTCTGAACCCTTGAATCCTAACATGCTACATACTTCATGCTACGGTTTTATTTTACTTTTCCGGTTCCGTCTGTTCACAGAGCAGAATATTGGAGAGGTGTCAAGAATTACAATAATGGTTGGAGAATGTGACGTTAATGTCTTGTAATAGATTTAGGGATATCAGTTTCTTCAGCGAAGTTAGTTATTGCTTATCATACGATGCACACACAAAGCAGCTAAGTGTTTTTTCTGAAGAGACTTCTGAACACTAGCTAGATTGCTTTTAAGGCCAAATAAGTGTGTGTCCTTCGAATTGTATCCAACACATAAATATCACCAGCAACGATTTACGGGCTGATAGCGGAGTAGATGCCCAGATTTACCAGATACGAGGTCATTCATTTTATTACCTCCTTGCCTTGATCAAAATTATAATTAAAACATTATGGCCGTAGTACATCAAAGAAATACTTAACACGAATACGATAGATCTAATAAACTGGAGTTAAGATATCGATCCTTATGACATAAATTGGCAATTAATCAAGTCAATGGAGCTCTGTTGTATTATTCGAGGCTTTGAAAGCTTCAGAATTATTAATTGTACAAATATTTACAGAAAGACTTCGAAGAATAGATCTCAACGGTCGCAATAGCGGCTAAACAAGACTTTTGAGACTTCCTAGCATAAGTTGAATGTACGTCATCTATATCTATATAGCAGACGAATACCACCACTAATGATCAATACGTGAATCGACACTAAATTCAACAGAGACGCAGAATTCTGCTGTAAAGGATCCTTAAACATTCCGATCAGATGCCACAAAACCTAAACCAAACGAGGTCAAATGAACCCAAGCTTGGGCTGTAGTCTTGAGCAGATCCTACTAAATTCCCATGAGCCACCTAAAATTGAAACTAATACAAACTATCTCTCAAGACTGAGAAAAAATAACACTTACCCAGAATCTAGAAAAGGGTTGCATGGAGGATAATAAATAATGGATATGTTTTACGTGAAAATTTCGTGCAAAATTTCATGTGCATGCGAGTAAGCTATGTGGTAGCTAAATATCTGCATGTAACTGCGATCCGTTATTTTTTTCATGGCCTGGGTAAAGGATTGCTAGCCTATCTTCCTGGCTAATGGGAATTTACCTTTCATCCAACTCACCACTACCGTCCATTTAAAATCGTTCACCATCAATAATAACTGTAGAGTACTATATAGTAGAATGTCTTCTCAATAAATGCAACTGAAGTCTCGTCGCTCTTTACAGCTTGTGCATAGTGAAGTGCTGTCTGTAATTGGCTGAAGACGCCTCCAGAATGGTGATCACGATCTCTAAATGATACAAAGAATATCATTGACAAGGTGCTTTTAGATGTAACAGGTATATTTATAGTGACATTGAAATCTTATATCAATCCACTAAATACTGTCGTAAAAAATTAGCTTATTAATACCCCCAAGACCATTCCTTCTCGACTTTGGCTCGAGATTTTGACTAAAAGAGAGTCATCGGGGACGAAGACAGCGCCTCTAGTTGCTCATTATGTTGCCTACCAACATAAAGGATATCTTCAAAGCCAACAGAAACTCGCACCACCAAGTCACAGAAGAGACTTTATCTACATGAGTTTCCTCAAAAATCTCCAACTCGTATGGTGATTTTGGATTGGACTAAGTTGCACTTTTTTTGTTATGATGAATTCTCTCAGTTTACGGATATTCTGAAATAATATTTTCACCTGAGGAAAGAGCGCCGTTATCTGAACACTAGTGATGTCTTTATCAGGAGAATGTCTGGAAAACCAGATATTTGGGAGTTGAAAATAGACGAATATGTATTTACTTTGGTACCTAGGTCTCGCTGGCTAGAAGTTGTAGGATTTTTTCGAGACTTTTTCTCCTATGCACGCTGTTTCCCTGGCCACTCTGTTTTCTTTTTATATGGTGTAAGTGGAAGGCTCTTCTAGAATCTGAAATAGTATTAAATATGTGAAACCAAATCAAATGGCTTTTAGTAGCCCTTTTTTTTCTAGTCGAAATGAACGATGTCGCAATGACATTTGATACTGGCAGAGGTATTCATCAAATTTATATTATCTTTTATTTGACCTTGAATTGGTGGAATTCTAACCGCCGAATGTTTTTTAAAAATCTATTATCTAATGTGCGGTCGCCTACTAGGCCCACACTCTGTACCTTTAAAACAACAATTTTCATAAACCGTGTGCATATTATGTAATAAATTTTTGATTTGTAATTGAAGCGTAAGAGATTTTGTTGATTTATTGGCGTGACTATACAACATGAACTTATTACAAATAAAAACGACAAATAAAAACATGCTACATGATAAAGAACGACAATTGTATTTCAATTTATCTATTCCAATAAAAATACAACTTTATTATGCCTTCCACAAATATACCAGTTCCAATAGTCCTACTCATATAACAGTATAAATATTCTAAATACATTCAAATTCAATCACTTACTGGTGCATCTACGGTAGTCATGACCCTGCATACCACAAATACTGTAAGATCGTGGTGCTCTTTGTCTCTCCAATTCTTCTGATTAACCATTAGCCCGAGGCATCTCTTCAATTACTTAACGAGATAAAAGACCTCGTCGGCCCCGACGATTCAATGAATTTAGATTGTTTGAAGCAGTCGTTTCATATGCGGAAGGTGCACTAGTTGTGCTATACACTCTGCCCCCTCGTGTTATTCTCAAAGCTTTAGAGACTCGCCTAGGAAGAATGGTAGGGTCTAGAACGATACTTACATTATCTCCCCGACCAGTATTTCTAGTTACGTTAGAGTTATTTGTAGTGGTACCAAGCTACCAATGATTATGAAATCCCGAAGGTTTTATACGAGCATTAGGCTCTTCTATAGTAGCGTATAAAAAGTGTTTGCAAGGAATCTGAAAAATCCTGCGGCAACGACAGTGATTACAATCCTCAAGAAAATTGCCTGGATCATTTGTATCCCTGTTGGACCTGCTGATATCTCTTCGTGCGAGTTCAAGCTGCTCGGCAGTCATTTGAGGAGCATATCGGTGTACTAACCCTCTAACATCTCTAAAAATGTTTCCTCCTAGCTGATAACTAGTGCTCATTTTACTTTCTCTTTTTTATTTTTGGTGGAGTTGGTCCACGCAACATCTGGTCGATCAAACAATCGTGCTAGATCAAATCTTGATGACTGTATCCATGCTTTCAGCCACGCATGGTTCCCTGTTACGGGTTGTACCCGTTATAGGGTGACTGGGCTGTCCTTCGGGCCCAGTCTCGTGACATTTAGCCTGAGGCTAGCTCAGCGAGCAACAGGGATATAATTAATAGTTATAATTCGTGAGGAAAGATAAAAAGGGGGTTTGCAGGGATAGTAGGAAAGCTATATAGTTACCTACACTTTCCTAGGTATTCCAATTCTCTTTAGATATAAATAAATTATTTTATAGCATAGTCCTTGAGCAAAGTCCGACGACTAATCATTCTTTAAAATTCCCTTCCACACGAGATATTTCTAGGGTGCCAAAATGTGTGTATTGGTCAACCCAAATCGGGAAGAGGCACTCCTTGTGAGGGTACCACTCTCGTTGCAGATATCGGGACGATGTAGGCTCACTTTCGTCGATATTTTTAGTTATTTGATCTAATTCTGCTTCGTCTTTCGCATGAAATAATCCGAGGAAGAGACCCAGAAATGCCTGAGTCCTTTTACAATCTACATTCATTTTAAGATCTTCGCTCCATTCTGGTCGATCTAGCTTTAAACGAGCATTATGCTCAACATCTTTCTTCATATGTCACCGGCATATGATTTGCTTTGATTGAGGAAATATCTCGCGTGTTGCATTTAATATGGAGCGATCTCAATCAGTGACCACCACTCTTGGGAAAGGTAATGCATTATCGTTCAGCATCTCCGGAGCTGAGCCATTGCCCAAAAAAATGCTTCTTTATCCTCTTTATCAAGAAATGCTAGGCCGCAGGGGATAGTTGCATTTTATCCATGCACACCCACAATGTTTAAAATAGGACGATTATTTCTGTTTGTCCTATAGGTACAGTCCATAATTAAGACCTCTGGATATTCTCTGAGAATTTTTATTCATTCAAGATGAATAGCATAAAATCTTTCAATCCGGTTATATTCGTCGACATAACTTAAAAGCCAGTATTTTTTCTCCTGTATCTGTTCTACAAGACTTTGACTCATTGTCCCACTTCGTTAAGGTCATTGCCTCCATAGTTATTGCCTCTCATTGTCGGGATCTTTTAAAGTGAGACAAATTTCATGGGAATGTGAAGCTAAGCTCGCCAGTGTTTGGGCGGGTCGTATCTCTTCGTTTATGTTAACTCCAAGAATCAAGTTAGTTGCACCCGTTCGAGCCCGATAACGCAGTCCAGGAAGGTTCCCTGGGTCATCATTCCCGTGATTTTGCAAAAAACATTGTTTGCCTTGCCGATGAACTATCTTCTATAGACCTTCAGGATTATTTTGTTCAACAGCCTTAATCATAAGTTTCATGGGAAAACCTCCAGACTTCATTGACCCCCTCTTAATACGATCGCGGGTTTCCTCCATATTATTTCGAGAATAACTGATTCTCCCACAACGCACACATTCAAAAGATATCCTCGTACTTGATCCATTATGGTTTTTCCATGAGATGCTATTCCGATATTATACCCAGCAAGTATAGAGTGGGCATGAATAGCATCAATTGCCTCCTGCTGAGAACTATTTTTTTTTTCAGAAGGAGGCTCAAGCAAAAACTCATGTTCTTCTTCGATCTCAAAATCATTTTGAGTGTCAGGTGAAAGATGATTTGTTGAATAGTCGTCTTCCACGATGAAATGAGAAGGAATAGGGAAGGTAACGTCAGACATTTTAGTAATTGTGAATTTCAAGAATAAAATATATCAATATGTAGTTCAGATGTTGTAGAGCTTTAAATAATTAGATTTTGTAGTTATTCATTTCCAAAAAAAAATTGAGATATTGTTTATTGTCAATAACACTTTATCAAGATGAATCTAGAGCATAAGGCAGAAATAGCACTTAGACAATGATTTCGATAGTATTATTAATGTTGAATAGGTCGAGTTCGATGTAACTGGTTTTATTCGGACTTGAATGAGTATTTGGGTAGTCACGATAAGTACTTAAGCTAACCATGAAAATTGTAATGTAAATAATTATTGCCTAGGCAACTGCGGATTGCATAAATAACTGAGCGGTATATAGAGCTTACACGCAGTGGACGTTGTAAGTTGCCGCAGATTACACAATAAAATTAAAAAATAAACGCGCAGCAGTTAGGATTTGTCTTGAATTCTTGAATTTTGGTGTACGTAATCAGTGCCTCTTTCTCCTTGGGTACAAATGCTAAACGCAATCTAGGGATATAATGCCCCCTTTTTGGAAACATCCTGATGTGAAACTGTTTATAAAGTCGTCTAAGTGATGAGCATATTTCAAGTTACGACGTAAGATCGTCTTCTTAAGTTCATAGAATTTCGGCTTTACATCTTTTGTTTTATCCATAACCCACCTCTGGTGTTGCAAGCTATCTATATCCCAAACTAGGGATTTGACCAAGACAGAAGATGTTCTCTTCGTCGCGGAACTGTGACATTAAAATAAGCCCTAGATCGGGAACTCGCCTTCAACTCAGTCGATGTTGACAAAAATGATAAATTTTTAAAGTTATCTCCTGAAGATTCTTGAATGAGCTGCCTAGAGCAAGCAAGAGAGACCTTGAGATATTTAGAAGTGAGTAACAGGGTTAAAAAGCCCGAATTGAAAAAGCGCGGATTTAAGCGCCATCTAGTTGTAAAGACGCCTCCGACTTCCTCAAAAAATAGAAGGAATCTTGGACCACGGTCAGAAGCTCATTTTAACAGGACTCTTGAAAAGTGAATATCAATTTTATTGAATGATGAAGCCTGAGCTACAAGTAGCCAAAATTTACGAATATGGGTCACCAGAAAGGTCAGTATAATCATCCTTGACTTGATTAAGAAAACTCTTCTAGACTAAAAGTGATATTAAGACACACGAAGCCCTAGATATAAGCAATATTATTAAGAAAGAATAGAGGAGAGCCTGTTTGGAAGAAAGATTGGTGAAAAATCAATGCAGAAAGTCATATTGAGAGGATTATTCCTCTAATTGAAAGCATCCTAAGTTTATGACCAGACTCGTTGAAGAGAAACGGCAAGTAAACAAGATGCTATGGAAATAGCTTATCCCTAATTTTATTGTATAATATATAGTAAGATTCAGGTTTGATTTAGAGGAAATCGGCAATCGAAGAACACAATTTATAATTCGCTTAGTTGCACAGCCACATCAACATTTGTCATGGAATTATCAGATATTTGCCATGAAAATAGCTCATCCTTAATAATATTGATACACTCCCTCCAAGTATTTATCAATTCCATTTTTCTTGACATCTTCTTTATTCCCTATTTTCAATACTCTTATTCTGTGCACCCTTAATCTTGAAAGAAGAAAATCATAAACTAGAATTGATAGTCTTTTTTTCAATGTATCATCAAAAAATGCTTCTCAAGACTTTTAAGATTATTTCGATTCTGCTTCTACTCAATTTGGAGGTTTGTTACGCAATGAATTCCGAATTTAGACCAGCACCACCTGATGCCAGAGGGATAAAAATCATTTCTGCAAGGTGTGGAAATAACAATTACGGCCAGCAAATTATTCTTGCAGCTCTTGATAGAGGTTTTGCAATTTTGGAAATCGTAAAAAAAGAACGGAAGATAAGGGTGCAGGAATATTGCTTGAAGAGATATAAGCCTGGATCTGCACCCGGAGAAGATAAACATATGCCGTTAGAAGGTTCCTATTACTCCATCCCCATTAGAGAAATATCGGTATTAGGTGGTCCTGATAGAGTTCAAAAATTAAAACAAGTTGATGAAGTTGTTTTTAATGCAAGCGGCCAACTCGTTAAAGTGGTTTCAAGTATTCGTTATGATAAAAGATTAAGGAAATATGAAAACTGTGCTCAACAGCTTGAAATGATACCAATTACTCCTCCGCCCCAACAGAATAGCCGTACTAAAAGTTTTTTAACGGATTGGCTATAGTTCTTGAACTTTTTTGCTAAATCTATATGGACTAGTTATGTCCTCGGCATTTCTTAGCCTTGCGCACCCCTATTTTAATATCGATTACTTTTTGGTTATTAATTAGGAACCTAGTATGTCTATAATTAAAAAAATCCAATCCAATTCAAATCACCTCAACTTCCAATGGTTAATTAATATTATACGAATCTAAGTGTCTTCTTGTATATTAACATCAGCAAATATACCTTTATCAACCCCTCTATCGATTCGCGAACTAGCTTATTGAAGTTTATGCTCTGTATATAAGCTCTCTCACGAGCCGTTCCTGCCTCGCATAGATCTCTAACGTCACCAGCACCTCTTGAGATTCCTATGGCAACTACAGAAAGCTCTTGACTGCCTTCACTTTTATCCCACTTCGATCTACTCAGAAATACTGTTTTTGGGAATTGGCGAGATATAGAAGAGGAAAACTCCTAATCTTCCTCTACAATGAAAAGCGCTGTTGTACTTGATGAAATTTTTATCGCTTCTTATTCATGCAAAGAAGGATTACGTCGAGTTGAAGATTCACCATGACCTTTTCCTTTGATAGGAGCTTTATTGTGCTACCTTTAGGTCGTCCTTTCTCTACAGTTCAAGGTTCGAGAAAAATACGGCGTTCAATATGAGGCTGCTCTCCTTTTCTTTGCTGAAAGTACTAATGAGGGTTAATATCAGTGAGTTTGGTTGCACTATGATTTATCAATTATTTATTATGCTGAAGCACGGAAACCTCATACTTTGCTCAATTGTGCAATAGCAAAATAGTGGTACAGTGTCTATGGGCTTTCCGGGAGTTTCGCTTTTTCCTCAAAAATATTTAACAGCGCCAGTTGATGAAGTCTTGCCTCCTACATTTTGCGATCAAATCTTCCATTCAATATTCTAAATATCTCGAACAATCTAATTCTAATTCTGCGTTTGAAAATTCGGTACCACTATCTTTATGGAGAGTTTTTAATGTTTGATTTTGATTCGATTTAGTATATTTAAAGAATTGCTAGATTATGGTGGGAACCGTTTTCTTTGAATATTTGGGCTAAGCCTATTTTCAAGATGTGAACTTTTCAACGGCAAGGAGGAACCAAGTATCTTTTGGAACCAAATTGTCTATGGCTACCAGTACAAGTGATTTTTACCCACCTACTAAGATTGTATGGATAATTTCGGCAAAGTTTGTCGCAGTCCAAAGGGAGTTATTGCCTCTGGTTTCCCTGATTTTTGACCCGGCACATATCTCACAGTAATCTGGATAATTATAGCTTTTGATGTCGGCATATTACAGAGGTGTAGCAAGGGCTTTCTTGGCAAGATTTTCAAGTATCTTGTGCCAATTACGTTTTGTAGTTCTGCTTAGGGACTTAACGCTATAGACAGAGTATGGTCTCTGAATTGGGTTTCATCTTTGCACCGAAAGTACGCACATATTGAGCTGTCTGCTTGTAGAAGTTCAATTTCTTTGCAATTATTAGGCCAGTGAATGAAAGATCCTTATATTTTTAGTGTGTGGGAAGAATACGGGAAGTTTCACTTGAAAGATGAATAGTACCAATAATTATTTTATGTCTACCGACTAAAGTAGGAAAAAAAAATTTCACCATAACCATCGGTGGTTATCTGGCCACCTCTAGCAATACCTACTAGCTGTGAGGTAGAGCAGGACGATAAGTCTTCCTTATATCCAGAGACATGTGAATCTGCAGCAGCATCTAATTGGTAGTACAAATTTGGAGGTTTATTTCCAGAAAGAATTTTAGGTCCAGCAACATTTTTACTCTTGTCTTTCTCTTTACTCTTTTTTTCCTACACCCATCAATAAAGTAAGATTTATTTTGATAAAAACTACACTTTATTTTGGCCTCATTCTCGTCTTTGCTTGGGGTTTTATCACCAGATGTACCAAAAAGATATTCAGACAGGCTTTGTTCTAACGTTAGGCTTTTTCAGCAAGCTATTAGATCAGGTCGCTTTAGGCTAATGTGAAAAAGAAGAATAATTTTCACTTGAACGAAGAAATCAGATGTGATAGATGTGTGTTCATGAAAGTCGTGGAGTCTCTTCTGGAACTCTTTGATGTAGAAGTTGGATGTTATGTTTTTGCTAGGTTGAAAATTCTAGAATCAAGCGGTGAGGGAGGTCTGAGCTTGTGCCTGAGATATAAGATAATTTCCTTGAGGATATCTCTTGCCAAATCTCTGGGCGCAGTTGTTACGTATGATACAGTTTAAGTTTTGCTGACCACCAGAGTGGCCACATCACTACTGCTCCATTTGAAGTTAGGTCATTGAGGCACACTGCTAATGTCTGTGAGAGAAAGAGTAGGAACTGAATGGATTTGTAGTAGCGATGCCCGTTAGATCCCTTCAGTTCCAGAATGGGCGAAATTTTTTTAAGCCGTTCAGAGAGAGTCTATGCTTTGTCTATTTTATTCTTTCCTTTACAGAAACTAAAGATCCAACTTCTTTTCTGCTTTCGTGTTAGGGGGTAATTATTTCAATTTAAGTCCAAATAAGTAAATTAATATTTGTGTAAATTGTCTGTACACTAGCAATACTTCGGCCAATCAGCGTTCAGTCGTCACTAATTGGTTTCCCGTACAACAGAGATTTATTTACTGAAATTCCGAAGTAAACATATATTTTTAACCAATCTACACACTCGTTAACCAACAATTCACCTATATTCCTATATCACGAATATAATTTCCTTTATTCCAACCCTAATAAAAATTTGACAATTTCCGTCATTAGGAACCTCATGAAATCTTTGAAAATACAATTGATTCAATCAACACCTTTGCCACTACATGCGCCTGTGCTGCTGCAAAAGCTTGGCTTTTAAAATAAAAATTTTATTATAAGGTTTCGAATACCTGTGTTCTTCTGGAACAGATATGGGGAACTAAATTCTTGGTTATAAATAACGCCTTTAGCTTTCAAAGAACACATTTGCCCTACCAGTGATTGCTAGATACTGTTATCAGCTAGAAAGATATGGACGCTGCTCGCAGATTATGCTCAAAAAGATTAATATTTTTCTAGGGATTCCATGTAAGGTGTTAAGTTACATTATACAATATTCATGAGTGTTGGTAAGACCTTAGGTAGTTATGGAGTTTTGGTATATATTCGACTTATATTACTATCTTGTTCTATCTTCTTTTCTACTTAGTCTCCGAGCTTTAAAGCCTTATAGATACAAATTCGGTGACGTAGTAATATCACATGACTACTTATATGCATATTGCATTTACCGACAATGAGGAACGTAGTGATTCAGATTAAAGAATAGATCTTGAAAATCAAATCTCATAAGGTCCTCCTAGTGATTAACCAAGTGATTTGTTGCGCAGAAATGTTTCCTTTAACGCCTAGGTCAAGTGGTACGTCTAGCTTTAACAAGGCTAGGCCCAAGACAGCCTAGACTAGAACTAAAGGCACAGCCTATAATAGCCACTAACAATGCTAGCGGCTAAATAACTACAGTCTGTGCACGTAAACAGTGCTCAAATGTGGTTAATATTCATCTGCTATGGATAAATGAAGAAGGGAAGTAAACTAGATTAAATAAAATTAAGCATGGTCCCGAGTGTTCTGTCTGGTAGAAGTGTTCTTAATTTCCCATCTGCATTCAGAGTAGCTTTCTAAGCGAGTGATCTATTCGGATAACTGACGATAACCCCATATTCTGTAAATCTAAAAGCCTGGAGCTGTATAAAACCCCGCCTTACCCTACAGGACAAAGCCCAAAACAAACAGTCTCAGTGGAAAAAACATAAGTATAATTCAGTAGTATTCTATCACTCATTCCGGTTTAGAATGATGAATTAAATAATTGAAACAACGTATTTGTGACCAGTTTGCTACAAATTTAGATTCCAAAAAAAATCCTCACTATCCTGGGCTAAAAAGACCTTCAAGTATCTAAAGGTCCTCTTTTGAACATTGATGGAGCAATATATCTCTAGATAAAAAAAGACACGAATATCGATTTGAATCCTTGGCCACAGCCAAACAGAGATAGCCCTACTAGATTCAAAAGTCTTGCTATTCATGGGAAAACAGTTTACTTACCCATGCTGTCCTCCGATTTAATCTAGCCTAAACCCCTCGTTATTACCTCAAAAGAGATCGTGAGACAAAAGCCGAGCATCTGTAGAAATCTAAAACTCAAAAATTATTTTTTAAGGGAGTTCTGTCCCCGTTTTTACCCATTTGATAACGAACAATAGTAGATAACTCTGAAAATAGTTGAAAAAAGGTGTCTTTTTCTCGTATTGCACTCTTTGAAAGCTCTATTTCATCACTGGACAAAATTGAACGAAAAGTATTACTATGGAAATATAGTTTCTAATGTTTAAATGTTGAAGTATTTGTGTCAAATTTAGCTGAAGGGCTCCTTATGTACTCAAAGAAAACCGCATAAAGTATTTCTACCAGGCTCCAGTCACGGGCTGCTTGCTTTAAGCCATATAAGCTTCTTGGGGCACTTAGTACGTGAACTTTTTTTACCTGGTATTCTTCTGGTGGTGCTATAAAAATCTGTTCTCTGATGTTTAACCTCTTTTAACGCATCTTAAAAATCGTATTGGTGCTGGCAGTTGGTAGCGGTAACGCCTCGCTTGGGGCGACGAATTGCTTGTTATCAGACTTTTAAATATTCTTGTTTGAAAATCGCCAAACGTAATGCTAACTTTTACTGGCTAAAGGACTATAAGAAAATTACTCCTTCTAGAGCATCAAATAATAGTGCATAAGGCTTAAATAATTAGTCCGGCCTTTAAATTCTCGTTTGTGCAAAAAAATGGCTTTACATGTTGATCTAAAGTTTAGTTCATATTTTATCGTGTCGGCTCTAGCCAGCGAAAGTTGTACATGACACGTATGGAAGACATCTAGAATACATGGTCCTCCAAACTACAAAAATGCCCACCCGGTGCCTAATTTCTCCCAATACACCATTCAGATGCTAGTTACATTAGGTCGAATGGGTAGGAACGTATTCACTATGACCCAAAAGGCCACTGACTAAGGGAAAACCTAAGGGGAAAACCCAGTGGGAAAAACTCGTCAGGAGAAAGCCTCAGCCATTCTTCCCGTACTCTTCATCGACGAGCAGCCGCAGTCCCCCTCCAATAAGCCATACAGGAATCCAACCTGTCACTCCTAGAAAGTCCTACCAGCACTTTTTATTTTTAAGGAAGATTGAATAGTGGGAACAATTATCATTATCTACTAAATTTCAAATCATCTTGTCATATTGCTCGTTGAGACAACGAATAGAAAATGAGCTTTGTTAAAAGCAGTTTACTTTTTCGGAGCGATACAAAAAGAAATTGACTAGAGGGGGATTCGAACCCCCGCGGGTTACCCCATGAGAACACTAAACTTTTGGTTTGGCGAAGATAATTGAAATATCTTGAGTCACACGCCATAACCACTCGGCCATCTAGCCTCATAATATTTCCCTTAAGTATTGTACTAAGACTCAACTTCAAAGTCGTCGACCGCGAAATTTACACAAGTGTAATTAATCACGTGATTAATTACAAGCGAAGCTCAAACATTTTTTTTAAACCACACTCGAGCTTTCGAGATTTGTGCACATCCATTCAAAAAAAACTTCCCTATCGACAATCTTCTCTCCATCTATACGGCGCAGGATTCCACTTCTTTGCGACCTATTTCATCATCTTAAGAAGAAAGATGGCACCCACAGTATGTAATCATTGACAATAATTGCTTTGCTGCAGCCCCCACAGCGGCTTGAAACAGTAGGCTAAGGTCAAATTTTTTTGTGTGTGTCTTACAGAAATCAACCAAAGGCAGGCAAGGCAAGGTCACAAAGAAGGTATGTTTTAAAGATGGGGTAGAGACAGAAAGACGAAACTTTTTTTCCTGTCCGAAAATTATTAAGTTATATTTATGTCTATCAAAGATTAACTTTATGTAGTTCATTATCAACGCCTCTCAACCCGTCAGTGATAAAATCTTGGATGTCTCCGCCTTTGAGAAATTTCTTCAAGAGAAAATTAAAGTCGAGGGTCGGGTGGGAAATCTTGGTGATACGATTCAAATCTCTCAGATTGGAGATGGCAAAATTGAGGTTATTGCTCACACGCAGTTTTCTGGTCGCTATTTGAAATATCTGTAAGTCAATCTCTGCGGACTCTTTTTTGGCAAGTTGAAAAATATCCAACATTCTTTCACAGAGTTGTGCCTCGCGTTGTAGAAAAATCATAAATGGCTAACCCTTACATGTTATCTAGATCTAAGAAGTTTCTGAAGAAACAGCAATTACGTGATTGGCTTCGTGTTGTCTCTACGGCAAAGGGTGTCTATGAGCTTCGCTTCTTCAATGTACAAAATGATGCCGAAGATGAGGACGATGATGAGTAAAAAAATGGATTTTTGGTTTGAGATGAGATCAAAATCTTGTAAATTAAGTCACATCTCATAAAAAAATTTACCTCTCTAAACCATCCTCATTCCAAGTCAGGGTCTTTAAATATCTAAATCCTTGGAAAGTAAGCAGCAAGAGTATTTAGTTATTTTACCAATGCCATTGTGCACCCAAGATGATTATTCACGACTAGTTTTACATGCTTACGATTTTAAAACAGGCCTACCCTTCAAATTATCCATAGTTTTATAGCCATAGGTAATTATCAAAATCGATATGATTGTTATTACTCTACCGTAACGAAATTGTTCCTCGTGCCGGAATATGATACATTACCGAGGTTTATTAATTAGTCTTAGTGAACACCTACCGTAAGATAAATTTCAGTATCATACTAGGTCTGACTCTCCCTAATAGGGCTGGTCAGACTTAGATTTAGAATTTGCACAAATTTGTGTTGAGTATTTTTAAGTAGGAATTTATTCTTTCCACGTGATGATTATGTTGGTTTAACTGGAATTTATATAACTCGTTGTGTCGTATAAGACTCTTGTTATTGTTTTCGTTCTATCTAAATTCTAACTAACATATTCTAAAAGATATAAACATGTGATCGCTATGGCAATTCACATGACTGTGTAGATAATAACTACAGATTAATTGGCAAAAGCCACATCAAAATCTTCAGTTTCATAACTACTCCAGTTTTATTATCCCATATTTCTTTCAATATTCGTTCAATTTTTTATTCAGATAAAAATTAATGTCGCTTTCAATTATGAATCATATTCTCAATTTTTTAGCAAGAAGAAATGTTGAGAAATAGTATTCACGGGCCTACATAACTATTGATGTATTACTAAAAAAGCTTCTTTTTATTAAACCAGTTCTTGCTCTCCAAACACACCTTTTGCGCTGGAAGAATTATATAAATTTTTGATTTGACAAATTAAAAACTATTCAAATTATTGAAAAAAAGTAAATGTTAATGAATGCGATGTTGGGCTTCAAAGCTGGTGATGCTGGAATTCTAGTGTTTTTAGTGGGTTTTTTTGATTATTCAGCGCCGCGGGGAAGGTCTGAATTCTCACACAAATTTTATTCACATAAATTTTTAATTCTAGGGCTGACCGGCCTTGTTAGAATCGTTCAAGATTGAGGTGGTGGCGAGATTAAAGAAGGTTGCAATAGATGAGGATCTTGAATATCAGAATCCCATATGCTCAAATTCAAAACGCACTTCAAATGGCACTAAAGGAAACGTAAAAGAGATCAAAGAAGAAGTGGATCTTAAACTTGCTAAAGGAAAACAAAAAGAAAACAAAGAAGAAATTGACCCTAAGTCCTCAAA
>PEDP01000618.1:0-20243 GCA_002918395.1 Erysiphe pulchra | reverse complement strand
TGGTTTGACTACTCTGTAGATGCCAACAATAGCTTGACTAGACTTTTCTTTGTTCATGAAACCTCAATTATGCTTTTACGAAAATTTTCTGAAGTCATAATTATGGATTGTACTTACAATATAAATCGGTTTGGGATGCCATTACTGCATATTATCAGAATATTAGAGATCTTTATTAGTTGCTGCCTTCTAACAACCAACAGAAAAACTGACAAGGTAATGATCAGTCGTGAAGGGACCCCTAGCAATTACCCAGCACTCTTGCGCTAGTTAGAAGACAGAAAATTATTACATAATGTAAGAGCTCAGGGTAGGGAAAAATACAGGGGTTTCAGAGGAAATTCGACGATATAAGTGGCTCATTTGAGCTAGGGCTACATACTATTGATTTACAGGGGTTTCATAATATTAATCGCCCATAACACGTCCTTAGCTGTTTGCCTAGCGTGATGACCAAGCATCATTCCGTATGTCATCCACATCGTCGTCGTATTGACCGAGCATTAATTTATCACATTAATTATTCATATCACAGTTATTTACTTTACTATTTCGAATTTCGTTTGATGGCTCCGCTCCCAACATGTAATATGTATGACCTGAGCACTGAAAATAATATCTTGGTGTATTTTCAGAGTTTAGTGACTTATTTCACTAAGCTGCAGAGAGGGCAGGCAGGTCAAATATTTAAACCAACATCCAATTCTTTGTGCAAAAATTCAATCACAAGAAAATTGTCGTACATCTGTAATGTAAACCATATCAATTGATCGAGTGCTGTGCATCTCCAATCATTCGTTTTTTTGACGTTTTTCGATTATGTTATTGTCGCTTAAGTGTATATATATAGGGAATCATTAAATTAGAAAAAAAAAAAAAGAAAGGTTAAAGTCAGGAAACTGACTCGATTTAAACACGTATCACATGATTCTTAAGATTGTAGAATTGCACTGCTAGAGCTGGGTGAAAATGGGAAAAGATGTAACGACGACTGACTTTGAATACCCGATGTCATGTTTTCTATACTGATTATCAATTGCACAAAGCATCATTGACTAAATTAAATCCCCCCCCCCCCTTTCCTGACTGCAATAGATTGATTTGATAAAAATTAATATTACAAGTATGGCAATTATTATTAGTCTGTAAAAATGCAACAAAGGCACGTTCTATAATCAAAGTCATTGTGTAGCATGAAGAAAAATGAAACAAATATTTATTGGATTATGAGTACAATAAATTTTTGAAGTCTATATTGAAGAAGAACTCATGGTAGCAAAGGTAAATGATTGATTGTGTGGAAAAAGATGAAATGAAGGTGTCAAAAGATCCCTTCATAGGCAGTGGATTAATATATAGTTCTAGTTTTAGTTTGTATTTTATCGTGTCGGCTCTAGCAGCGTACAATACTAATTACTAGATGTGTTTTCATAGAGGGCAGTAATTCTAGTCAATACGCCAAACATCTAACCCTTTCTATAATTCTGAATGGCCCGGCAAACTGCTGTTCAATTTTAGTGTTCCTTTCTAACAAACCTATGTGACGTTCTGGCAGTGATGAGGTTTCTAAGTTGCAAAGCAACTACACATATAGAATTATGTGTTTAAATGGGTTGAATTATAATAACATTGCCTAACTAACTAAGAGGTTTTACAATTCTTGAATTATTAGATTGTGAAGACTATAAATACAAATCTAGATTTATTAGCCTGAATGCCTAAGGCATACAGGTAAAAACCTAAGAAGTAATAGTGGCGGCGTCGACGCCGTTACACCTGGAATATTATAACCTCTGTATAATCTTAACGATGCATACTCGTCCACTTTGAAGAAAACGGGTTTATGTTTATTTTCATAATGACGTTTAATAATCATCGCCGCAAATTTGATGGCCTCAATCAACGCAGGTTTATTTTTACCATTATTTGTGGGCTCCACTGGGTATACGGGCTCTGATAACGCTCGCGGCAGCGTTTGTTGTCGTGGTTCGCTTGTTAGTTCAACAAATACCTCGGCTACGATGTCCAGAGACTCCTTTATTCAAGCTCTATATCTTATCATGGTGTTTTGAGAGATTGAGTCTGACAGTGAAGCTGTTATGAAAATGTGGTTCAAGGGTCCAATATTTACTGCTACCAGGCCTTTTCTAATTCTTTGCTCATTTTCTCCGATTAAATTTTTCCAAATGCTTAAAACCGGAAAACTGAAGGGTGTAGGCCTGGTAGTCCATTTTAATCGTTTTTGTTCGTGCAATTTTTCAAAGGTCTTTTTAATAAGAGCTTCACCTTCATTGATTGCGGAGTACACCCTTGCCTAACCGGGCCTATTTTTTGTTTCCCAATTATCATACAAATCTGTTTTCATTTCTTCATCCTTGGGAGCCTTCATGTGCAGCCTGAGAATCATCCACTTGTGGTTTAGACTTCATAGCCCCAGTTGAAGTAATTGTAGCTGCCGCTACTAGGAAGCTTTTCATGAAAGGTCTCATAGAAACTGATATTGGTGGTGACTGTTTTAGGTGAAAAACTTCAATCTCATCCATCACTGTCATATTTGAGCATCTGAATCAATAAGGGTTCCAAATGTTGGTGTCGCGAAATTGTGATATTCTTGTCTGATGCATTCTCCATAGTGGAGATGAAAATCACCTCAAGCTCTGATTTGATGATAACGTATGTCGATATGCTTTGATCGTTAATGCAGGTGTAGGTTTTTAACTAATGCTAGGACTCCCTAATTATCTCCTAGCATATGGACTGTTTTGTGATTTCTTTCGATAAATTGCGGACAACCTAAGTCTCTAAATATTTGTGCTTTCCAATGCCCTTGTTTCGCACTGGCAGAGAATTCGGACTAATAGCTCGAGGTTGCAATTGATTTCTGCTTCTTACCTGACCACAAAATTGGGCCACCATAAAACATTGCTTCACTACCTGAGATGCTTTTTTGGTCAGTAATTTCGCTTGCCCAATCAGCGTCCGATTAAATGACAAAATGATTAAATGCTCCTCCAGGTACGTAACGGAGTTTCTCCGTCACAGTAGATCGAAGATACCGAAATACTTCTTTGAGCACATGTCCATGATGCGCTTCTGGATCACTCATGAATTGTGATAGCCTTTCAATAATAAATGCAGTTTCAGGTCTTGTTAGTTCCATAGCAAACATTAGGCTTCCGATCCTCTGTTGATATTCAGTCACATTAGTTCTTTATCTTCGATACTTGCTGGACGAAGTGATCAGTAGTCAGCTGAAGGTATCTTCTTTGTTCTATTTCTAGCAGTAATGATACCAAATATATCCAGCACAGATTTTAGGTATTTTTTTTTGTTCAAGGAAGTTTGTATGGTTTTGACGATCTCTTATAACTCTTATCCCAAGAATCAATTCAATCTCCCCCAGATTCTTGGTATTGAACCATTGGGAGAGCTTTTCAAAAAATCATGAGTGCGTTTTTGGATTTTGCAGCTGCAGCTATATCATCCACATAGACTATTAATTCTATATCATATTCTTTTGGAACGAACAAACAAAGGTCCGCAAGAATTTGGGAGAGTCCCTACTGTATCAGATAGTCTTCACACAACAAGTTCCAGTCTATAGCTGCCTGCTTAAGCCCGTAAATGCTAGGCATTACTCGTAGAGCATATCCCTTTGTCACAGGTATAACTTTTGGAGGCGATAGATAGATCTCCTCCTTGAAATGTGATATTGAAAAGCATTATTGATGTCATAATGATAACTTTCAAGATTTTCTTTCGCTACCCTTGCCAAAAGTAGACGCAAGCTGTCCATGCTGTTATGGCTACGCCCGATTGGTTGTTGACTGGGAGCTGGACTCCCAGCCGTCAGGTGAGATAATAGGCGATGTCTACAAAGGGACTAGACCATCTTCAGTCTAAGTAAGTTAGATTACTCGAGAGGAGTGCATTCAAAACTAGGAAGACTATTCTAAGCTTGCTGAATCACTGGGAAGAGTGCATTCCAATTAGGAATATCATTCTCAGACAGAATCACCATTCACCTTCCTTTCATGTATATAGATACAGTTGTTACCAACTTTATAGAACCATAAATAAATATAACATATATTAGGCGTTGCTTTTGTATTTGTCCGATTTGTCATTTGTTCTTTTACACAAACAGACTGTTGGAGCAAACTTTTCTGTGTAATCTATGCTATGAATTTGAATAGAGCCACGAGCGACAAGTCTTGCTTTGGATCTTTCAGTCGATCCATCTGTGTTAAGTTTTATAATGTAGGCCCATTCAGTTGAAACTAAGTTAGCATTTTTTGGCAGAATTACCCCTTTCCAAGTACCCTTTCCACTCAAGCCAATAATTTCTTGTAGCATAGTATATTTCCACTCTTTGCTTTGTATTAGATCACTAATAGCCTCAGAATATCTTTTATGAATACGTATTCCAGCAATGACATCTACTGGGAATGAGTAATAGGCAACATTTTCATCAACGTCAACTTCATCAGCTAAAGAATTTGACATAGACGCTCAACTGAAATATGAATGTCAAGCTCTAGTTGAAGGCGAAAGTGATGCTCTATTCCGTTCGATTGATGCCAAGCCTGTAGTACTTTTCACAAAAATTTTAACGCAAATAACATACTCTTGTATGATTGTCGAGTGGTCGCTGTCCTCGAATATGGGGATTTACAGTGGTATACACAATCAACGAAGTGATTACTCCATGTACGGTTGTGATAATGCCAGATTTTTCCTACAATGAGAAAGAAAGAGATATTGAAGAGTTAAAGTGGGATCAGCGAGTTGATAAGGAATTGCGGCACTTATAAGTTGGTAACATACATTTCAAGAGAAGGCACGATATTTTAGGCTTTCAGAGGCGGAAACGGATAATACATATATCAACAATTGTGCTAGTCTAAATACGGTATTATGAAATCTCCTTTCTCCGAAGTTTCTTTTTTTGAGCACCAGGTTCTTTCCCCATACTCTTGCCACATGCCACCCTCAAGTTGCCTGACTAAAAACTTCGCATAAAAAACGCTTATAGCCAGGGTAACACTCTGATAAGTAAATAGTAATTCCTGTTCTAATCTCCATTAACAGTGATGCTTTTTGGTATGATTAAATCATAAGTTTTTGGAGTAAATAACATAACTTCCAGCATTCGAAAAAAGCAAGTAAAACTCTGATTTCTGCGGGAAGAAAGAATCCGGGGATGCATCTCCAATAATTGCTGGAACTAAATCATCCTCTCATTCTAGACGATGTTTTAGTTCATCCAAAGCTTTGGAATTGCTTCTTCCATGCGATCGTGCTTTTCATAAGTTCGACCATATGCTTGTTATTTTTATACAATCTTTTCACTCGGAAGGTCATAAAAACGAACAGACGTTCACTCTCACTACCCCCCCCCCCCCCCCCCCCGCTCGTTTTGTAATCACAGCGACACGTGCTTACTCCTTACCATAAGCTCCTATGTTCATCGAATTTAAATGAAATCGTTTGCAATCATCGAACAATTCAAAACACCGAAAATTGTTATTGACATCGTGATTGTTACAGTCACAATGCGTAGATGCTTGCTATAATTTTGTATTACCTTGAGATAGCACAAGTATGGATGGAGCTGCTCTGGGCGAACAATGTTTTAGTAAAGCCTTTAACTAGCATTAATTATGATCTACTAGTACCACTATTAAGGTTGGGATAATCAGCACGGCGTAAGATGCAATTTTTTCTATCGCCGCTTGTAAAGAATGCTGGTATAGATTAGAAAAGCAAAATAGTTAGCCATTTGAAATTATTGAGAATGTAACTTGAGAGGGTTACTCGTAGGGAGAAATTACGTTATAAACATCAATTTAGCCTGTGCCTTGTTAACACACATGTACAATAAGATCAATCAAACCTAATATAAACTCTAGGCCAATCAGTGGGGATGTATATCCACATTTAATCCATACATCTGACATTCCCCCACATTTCGGGCTGACCATTACAGGGACTGTTGGCCCGTAAACAATGGGGATCAGAGGAGTAGGAGGAAGAGAGGGGAGGGGGGTGATTTGGTTTGTGAATCAGTAAGAATCACATCAGTGGGAAGTATAAACAGAAAAATATATTTCTAGATAATTCAAATTTATCTGAATAATGTCAAGAGCAGTTGAAAACAAAGGTAAGATACAGTTTTGCTACACCGGATGAGCGAATTTTGTGGGGGAGAAACGTTTGGATGAAGGCTAACTCAGTAGGAAAGCCATCATTAGCCCAACAAACGGTCTCAGCAAGCTCTCAATTAATCCACAGACACCTAAGAAGCATAGTTCGAAGAAAGTATCAAGAAATCCTATATCTGAGTCGTGGGAAGACGAGATTTCGTCTGGGGATGACGAACAAGTTGAATGTCCTCGCTCTCCTAAGCAACCGACTTTATATCCTTCCGCTCCTCCACCAACACCAATCTCTCCTATAACTCAACATTGCATTGATACCCCATTCGATTATAATGTAATGGGTATATCAATGGCCCGAAATGAGCAACGTAATACTTTACGACCTGATAAGACAGATGCCGTTGCTAGAAGACTAATTGCCGGTGCACTTGGTAAAAAGCCACAACCCCAAACAGAGGAACAAAGGGCATACGAAGCAGCTATGAAGGGAAAGGAGATGAAGAGAAGAGCGGAGGAAAAAATGGCTCTTGCTAAAGCTCTGGAAGACGCCGAACAATCTAAAAAGGCCATGTGGAGCGACTAAGACTTTTTAATAAATTTTCTGATATTTAGTTTTCCTTTGAATCAATGTTAGGACTACAATTTGTACTGAACTGGGGAGTTGGCGTTTTGAGGAATTCTTTTCTTAGTGAGTTAAAGATGTGAAAGATAATTGGATTGGATTGGATTGGATGAACATTCTTAACCTCACCACGACGATTTAAGCAGTTTTACTAAAGTCGATTTTCTTAATTCTTCCATACATTATACGAAGTTAGATTTATCTCCAAGTTGAACATAACAGACGCGCGCCATCAAAGTATCGGTTTGAAATTCATTCAGTAAAAACCTGGTGTAAAAAATAAATTCTTATCCTAATTGATTCCTGCGAAAAAACAAGCCCTTTTCCCCTACCTACTGGCAATAATCAGAAATAGTCTCAGGTACCTCACAAATCATAACTAATTATTGCCACCGATTTGCTCTTGATGTACCTCCAGTGTGTCTCCATCTGCCATGTCGAGCTATTAAAATAATCACAGGTCAGATAAGCCAAGTCCAAATAATGTATAAAGAATTAAAACAAAATCCTATTAAAGAGTAAGATCATAAAATGATAAACAAAAGCTTACAAATTCAGGACTGTCTGTTTGCTGTACACGACTTCCTTCAAATAAAAATCGAACAGACGCTGGCGATTTCCCTTGTCTTTCACAGAACGCGTCCATTAACTTTTTGAGGGGCGTCGTTCGTTTAATCTTAAAGAAAACTTCATTATTGTTGTCTGTAACCTTAATATTTAAGTGTTCACTTTGAGCAGGCGCCTCTGATTTCTCTGTGGCATTTTGATTTTCGTGTTCCGTGGCAGCCATTCTTGACTTGTAAAGGGGTGTATTTTATTTTTTAAGGTCTTTTCTTACTTGGCTTAAGTTTGATATATTTGAAACTTTTTATTCTTGTCAGATAATTTTCGAAACTCATTTAGACACGAATTGGGGGATTCTTTTACATAATGAATATGTTAAGAGGAGAAAAGATTTTCTTTTTTGTCGTTGTTCGATAATTGATTTTTCAGGTTTTTGGACCTTTTATTTTTCCTCTTTGAAAATGCTCTCTGATTTATTAAATTCACTCCAAATAATTGGTGGCAAGGAGGAACTTTTAAGAATTACCAGATATTGTCTGTATCAATTATAACCTCAGGGACAAGTTCCAAGGGATCAATTACGAGCATTAGCTAAATGTGGGGGGCAAATAAAAGTGGATAAACAAAAGCAACGCTAAAATATAAATATACACTTAAAAAAACGTAATTTTTATTACAACTTGCTATGCTACTCTTAAAATTTTGAATAAAAAATTATGCAACAAGTGAAGAAATCTTATCCTTGCCATGGAAGCAAGAAGAAGATTTAAGGTATCTGTCTTGTCTGTTACATAAATTTGCAAATTTAATTAGAGTTATGAAGCACCTATGGTTTCCATCTTTGACTATAAGATTTTAACCACAATAAATCTCTACCTTTGTTCAAAACTAGTGTTAAATGTGGGCTCAACATTATCTTAATAATCATCTACTAGTGTAGCAATAGACAACACGATGATGTTTGCGCAAAATTTCTAAAAATCACTTCGGCGAGGCTGAATCTTGACCTTCATGACTTGGATTGAAATTTCAATTATGTCCTGTAGCATCTTACAACCGGACCACTATTCGTTTTCTGCGTCCAGATTGTGATTTCAAGTGCGGATTCATTTGAACGATGGTGATAATAAAATTGTAATTTTAGAGTTTAATAAATATTAGTCATACGATGGAGAATTTTCAAATAAGAGAGTATGAAAAAGATCACAACAATACTACTAAACATGTAGCTATTCAAGCTTACTGCCTCCTATTATTTTCTAATTGGAGACCGAAGACAGGAATAGCTGATTTCCATATAGGCAATCATGAGCACGTTGAAGGTTAATAAACCTTAACAAGTAGTGATCACTTGTTACGAGACTCTATTTAGATAGCCATAGACATTGTTATGGAAATAACTTAGGAAGACGAGGGGATTTAATACTGAAGAAATTTCTCGCTTAAAAATATGCGCTAGACCTAAAGTAGCTCTTAAGATCTACATGTCTCATTCTTGTACATGGAAGCCTAATGAGAGCTTTTGTAAAATATCGTGGCGAAGTGATAGCCGGTATATCTTTAATTATTGTTCGTTGTCTACCAAAGGAAATGGAAGAGAACCATGGAAATCTAAATGAAATTAATTGGAAGAAAATTATTTTATCTCTGTGATATACAAAATAGATAGTGCCGTTTTCATCCCTCTTTTATTTTTATAAATGGAAACGAAGACGTTTTATCTACCTGTTTATGGCGTTCCTCATTACTCCTTAGTCAACTCCTTTCGTTAAAAAGAATTCTCAAAGGTTGCAGAAATCTTGACATAATACTGAGCTCTGAAGAAAGAGTACAGTTACTTAAGCGCTAATGGTGTTGGTATGTGTAGGATATCTGAACTACAAAATATTAGGGACAACGACAAACATATGGATATATGCTCTCGTGAGATTCTAATTTCTGGGTCTAGCCTGGTTAGAGTTACAGGTCTTCTTTCAGACTCTCTCTCTACACACGTAGCTTCCATGGCCATTCGTCCCATATATTTTGTACATCGTAATAGCATCTACTAAGGGAATCTGAGGCATGAGTGTACCTAATGAAAGATTGAATCATCTAACATGTTAATAAACACTGTCATTGTGTCATATCCTTAAGGCTGCAGACATTTTAAATAATAAAAAAGAAATAGTATCGTAGGGTCGTAAACAAAACAAATATTGGAATGCCATAATTATTAGGCTTCACAGATTCAATGCGTGCTGACATCACACTGCGTTAAGCCCTATAGAGCGCCAAGCATTTTGATGGGAAGATTTTAGGCCTTTACAGCGATCGGGAATTAATTGAGAACGCAGAAAATATAAACAACAAATAGGTTGTCGATCTTACAAATAGTTTATAGGTTCTTGTCATTTACCAATGTAGGACTTCCAGGCTTTGAGTAATCTATATTCGACTGAAGTGTACAGCTGTAATATTATTTATATTTTTCAAAGGTAAATCATTACGCTGATAATCAACGATTGAAAACGGAGAGATCCCTATCGCTTCTAGAGGTGACTACAATCATCTTGTCTATAACTGGTGGAAAACTCTTCTAATCGAATCTACAATCTCATGTCAGGACAAAATATCATCCAAAAACACAGCAGCTAGTTTGAGGAATTAACAATATTTACAACTCACGATTCGGATAACAGAATTACACAATTTTCTCTTTCACAACCAATTAGCAAGTTCTTCTACTGCTTCTCGATAAACCACCGTATGTCCTAGCTAATGTAGGAAAACCCTTAAATTTCTCCAGCAATAAATACCTCTTTCGATAATGAATAGTTTCATAGGCTTTCATGAAGAACAAGGTGTAGTCAGTCTTTAGATCATAGATCAGCTCGCAAGTAAAGAGACTATAGTAGATATGAAAGGTCGCTAAAACGAAGAAGTTTAATGATTTATTTGCAATTGATAGTTTTTACGTGGAGGATGTATAGCTCTGCTTTATAAATACGCGTGAATTTCTAACTGTGTTCGATGTAAAATTGTTAATTTGCCATGACCACGTAAACAAAAAAACTTCGTCAGCGCATTACACCAGAGAACTGAGTATATAAAGTATAACAAGTCAACTTTTAATGGAAATCCAGCAGTTAATTTTCCCTAAATCATTATATGATACCTAGACTCGAGGTCAGGCCATGGCTCCTCAGGTAGCAAGCTATTTCTCACGTTTAATTGATCCTAAATAACTTCTATTTCAGGTCTCTCAAGATGGAGAGTGGATGGAGGTAAGGAAACCGAATGTGAAATTACTGAAATTTACTTACTCGAATAGTCTGAGCTGTTTGATGAAAGAGAACTTTCTGAAGACTCTTCATCGTCGCAAAGAGGCGAGAATGGTGTGTTTAACGGGAGGTTAGATGAGGAGGCAGAATCTAGTAGTTATTGTATACCAAGTCCCAAATATTTTCCCTTGATATGATTAGTACTTACCAGTCATCTGAGAAGATGATATGAAAAGAATGCCTCTTACAGGCCCGGAAGATGAAGATGACGTGCTTCACCCTTTACGAGAAACGGTCGATCGAGTAGGAACCGAAGTCGAACAGTTTGCCCAGATACTTGATAGCTTTAATCCACAAAAAATAACAGAAAGATCCGAAAAAATAGAGATGATGTTTGAGCTTATTGGGAAATTTCACAATGTTGCGTTGAAAACAGTTGATCGTCTTCGTGAGAAACATGCCTCCGAAAGACGAAAACTTGAAGGTCGTAAATGGAGAAAAAAAATGCGAGGACTCAAAATTACTAAAGAAAATGACCTTGAGGCTCAGAATCTAGATGAACTTGACTCAAAAGGGCATGGATCTCGTACGACAATCAATGATTTAGATCACTGGGAGCAGGAAGCACAAACTTGGGATCTTTTAAAACGTCTTGCTATCGTCCGATTTGGAACAAAATTGAAAAATCATAAACTAACTCATTTCTATGTTTCCAAGAAAGAGTTATATGACCACTTTCTCGAGACCGAGGAACTGGCTTTAGAAAGAAAGACTGTTCTGCAGTGGTTGAAAGACACTGCTGAGGAATCTGGTGAAGACATTGATGTGCTTGTGGAAGACTTACAACAAAATGCCGAAAGAGGTGATATTATAGCTCATGGATGGCTTCATACGAAGGCGGCTATTAAAGATCACAAACGTAGAACTTCATCAACTTATGCACTTGACCCCAAAGCCCCTAATGTTGAAAAAGTACTCTTGAATAGCGCTAGAACAGAGCCGCTATCAACTCAACTGGATCCTGATGCTCCCTACCGCCAAGGGCGTAGACTGGCAGCCCAAGATCAATACTTTGAGCGTGCTATTTGGTTAGGCTGTTATGAATTATTGCGACGTGGAAACTCGCCCCAAAAAATTAGCGAATGGTGTACGGAACGAACCGAAGTATGGAGAGCAGTCAGTATGTCAGGTGTCTCTTTCGAGGACTTGGAAGAAGACAGTAATTTTGCAAGTCCTGATGCTATGATACGTTGGAGAAAGATTTGTTTATCATTGGCACATACATGTGGGAATGCGGAATATGAAAAGGCTGTTTATGGTATACTTGGCGGCGACATTCCGAGCGTTGAACCTATTTGCAAATCATGGGATGACTTTATGTTCGTTCATTACAATTCTCTACTTAGAACACAATTCGATAAATATTTGAGAAATATACAATTTGAATTGACTGCATCAGACCCACTCTTTTCTCAGAAAAGTTTTGACTCTTCACAAAAATTTAGCGAATCACAAGACTCAAGGTCGCGTCTTATAGCAAACCTTATGGCAAATCCTAAAATTTCGAAAGAAAGTACAAAACCTATGAAGGTACTTCAAGGTGTTTTAATCGCAGATCAGTTTTCCCACTTCATATTTCAACAGGGAATTGTCCTATCACAGATTGCGAACTCTAAAGAGGTATCCAGGATTATACCACCGAGTAAACATCGATTAGAGGATGTTGATCTTATAAAATACGTTACTTTAGATGATCATGATAGCTTAAGAGTCCTAACTCATGTACTTCTTATATTCATGGGACTTGGTCTCGATTTAGGAGATGTTTACCGTGAAACTGAAGTTCAAAATGTCATGGTGGCTTACATAAGCTTCCTTAAGCTTGCTGCGAAGGAAGAGCTTATACCTTTATATTGCTCCCAATTGTCAGGTAACAGAAGATACTCAATATTATCTCGTAATCTTATCGACATCACTGATGAAGATCAACAAATTGTCCAATTAAAATTAATGCGAAAGCTAGGATTGGATCCTCAGGAATTTGTCAGTCTACAGGCTAGATATCTTCTTGATGATTTCCCGGATTTAACTCGAGAGTTTATTGCTTTGGGAAATCTCAAGTTATTCTCAGATAACTTCAATAGTTTTTCACTTTCTAGGTCAATAAAAAAAGAGTTTATCTCCGAAGAATATTCTGCTGAGCGAATTGATCTATTGTTAATAAGAAGTCTTAAGTGGTACTTACTTGTAGATGGCCTTTGGGATGAATCTTTTAGATTTGGCACTTTGCTCTATCTCCGATTTTTCAGTAAGAGTGTATGAAGGATTTATCTGCCTTGACTAATGAGTTTTAGAACATATGAATCTACATGCTGCTAAAATGCTATCTATCAATGTTCCTAGCAAGGTGCTTATGGAGCGAAAGACTCGAGCTATTCTGGGCGAAAGTCTTAATCTTTTTGAAATCAATATTGACACTATTAATGGAGAAAATCCCACTGTTTCACTAAAGTCGCAGATGCTTAGTGAAGCTCGGAATTTTAGAGAGCTTGAAATATTAATCGAGTGCTTGGATGGTATTGATACTGCTAATTGCCTGGTTGAAATTAAAAAACAGTAAGGCTTTTATTTTCAGTGATCCACCAAATATTAATTAAGATGTTTCTAGGGGACTTTCAAATCAAAACCCACCTATACTCCTAAGGGAATGGCGTAATGACTACAAAACTGCCTGTGAAGAATCACAGTTATGTGTGAGAGCCCTTATGAAAGGCTGGCTTCTCACAAGCCCAAATGGTGAGGCTAAATTCCTGTAAATGTGAACCTCTATTAACACATGATCTAGAAAGTATTAAGAATGAGTTGGAGCTCGTCAGACAAGCATACCTACCAGAAATACTTATTGCATATATTACTACGCTACAAATTGCTGGATTATATTTGAGCCATGATTTTCTTCTTGAAGCAATGGACGTATCCTCAATTCTAGCTGAGGAGGGCTCAGATATACTGGAGGTTTTCACAAAGACAGGTCGTCTTCATGAAATGATCGATAATCTAGCTCGAGCTAGCAAAACTCTTTTAACTATCTCTTCATCAAAACAAAAACCAGTCTCGAAAAGTACACGACTGAAAAAGCAAGGTCGTACTTTAAAATTATGGGATGTGAAGCCATGAAGTAAAGTTCAATCGTAATGAAAATTTCTTATCAAGCTTTTAAGAAAATAACTAACCTATGAATTTGATAATGTCAACATAGGCTTATTTTATGCACACTTCAGGACACAGCTGTTCACGAAACTTAAATAGTCTCACCTTTAATCACCACTATTAGAGACTTAGGTTTAAGGAGCTTCGCAACGATTTGTCTATTTATTTTAGGTTATTCAAGAAAATTTTACTTTCTTTATTCTTTTATTTTTAGATGCTCTCACTTTTACCATATTTTACCACAAAATTAAACTTTTTTGTCGTATTTTCAGCATAAACTTCATGAAATTGAAACTGGATATCAAAAAATTAGGAACCTGGGGTCATTTGGGAGGACAAATTTTATAAATTCATTTTTTTACCGGACCTTAACTTTTACTTTTTGCTTAGCCATGTGAATAAATTTGCAAACATAACTGTCGAATTCTCTGAGATAGACAGTGCATCATAAATTAAATTTAGTGTTTTTTTCTTTTAACCAGTCCAAAACGGTACAGCCACACTACTCTTTAAACTCATTTAATTGTAAAAACAGTAATGTCAGTAACAATTAAAATACTTGAATTAAAATGAGATTTATAGGAAAATTTTAGAGGCTAGCGGGTATGTTCATTAATCACAGAGTGAAGGGTTAAAGTGTTAGCGATTAGAAGCTATGCCTCGCTTCGTGAATTCAACAACTTCATGTTGCTGCTAGTATTGAATCTTAAAACGCATATTTGCACGTTATAGAGATAATTGCTCCAAAATCGTTGACGAAACCCTTGTTACCTTCCTAATTGGCTAGAGCCCACGAAACGTCGTCATTTCATTAGCTAGCCAATATCTAAAATTCGTCTATAAGGGACCAACCAACAATCAGATGGATACCATATTATGCTACTCCTAGATCTGTATACTGGTGTGGATACAGAGTCAGAATTTCTCATCATTTACTTTTTAATTCGGAAGTTTGCAAAAAAGTACAGGTGTCGATGGGAGAATTTGTGTGATGATGCAGAGATTCCAAAAACCTAGTTATAGATACATAGATTGGCTTCTATTCCCTAGATTAAATCCCCGTAATAGCTACAATATTGTATACGTTGAATGGCACGTATGAGTTCCAAAAACATGAATAGGTGTAATCCTTAATCCTCGTAGAGAGTGGTTTGAGTATAGTGCCAAGTAATGATGACCTATCAGTCGTCCTTATACATCAGGGAACACGGACGAGTTTAATTCAAGAACGTCTTCATTTCTCATCTACATGACATTGACATGAAGCTTCTATCTGTCTATTTGTCATTTATTTCCTAGTTATATTATCATGTCTTCACCATCCACAGTATATTCTCCAAATGAGACTTCTTTCTTCGGTGGTCATACAAAGCCACCACCACCTCCACCAAAACCTGGTGCTCAAGAGGCCAGTTTCACAAACGCCTCTTTGGAGTCTCAGTCAAATACTCAAACATCTGTCCAAAAGTTATCACTTAACAGTACTAGAGTCACTCCTGCACATACTCAGTCAGCGGAGTATGGTCGACTTCAAGGGATAGTTCAGCTGCCACCAAATCAAGATCCTGGAAAGGGATGGCTACCTAAAATGCTGGAGGGTAAATCGTTCGTGAGCCCATGTTTAATAAAACTGATCAACTTATTGTGAATGCAGAAAACAGCAACTTACGGAGATTCTCGAAAACCAAAACTTACTCAGTGCACTTGCAAACTCGACCTTGACGACGCATCCATCGATTTCTGCCTATCAATCATTTCTTGAAGCTGCGCTAAAAGAAAATATTGCACTTGCATTGCATTTAAAAGAAGTTGAAGCACGTTTGATTCAACTAAGATCAACAAACCAAACACAGCTCCTTACCACACATGCTTTGGAAAGGCAGTGGCGGCAAAAGCAGTCAGATATGGACCAAGCATTGGCTCCATTCGCTCCACCATCTCTTTATCAGAACCTCAGCCAAGCATTACAAGAGGAGGAACAAGTATCAAGCTCTTTAGAAACGAGCTTTTTGGAAAGCGACGGTGTTGCAGTAGAGAGAGAAGTGACAGACTGGGTGAGAAAATTTCGCGAATCGAGGAAGGTTTATTATTCTCGTCTAGCAAAAAAAGATAGATGGGATGAAGGGCGTATCGGAGGTTGGCGTTAGGAGCTCTACGTCGAACTAATTTCATGATGGTTTACAAAACACGTTACTCATTTCTATTCAAAAGATGGTCTAAAAAACCCATATGCTTCCAATTTTATACATATACAAAAGATCTATAAGGCCATACTCGATTTTTATTCATGACCTAATTATTAGGTGAAGTTTTGACAATTCAGAAACAGATAAAACACAAAATAGATCGCCAAAAATTGTCATCAATGTTAGGGAATACGCTTTATAACAGCAGATCTACTCTCTGGATTTGTGCATTTGAGGTACCAATGATTTATAATCAAGCTATTTAATTTTAAAGTAGCCAAAAAAATCTCAGGAAGATGATCGGAATCCGAGACCTACTAAAGCAGAGCTATTCAAATTATTATATCGTTGTTAGGGAGCCGTAAGACGTTTATTGTATGTCTAGATAAGCAATGATAAATGGTTCGAACCCTATTTTAGTCAGTCTATGCTTTATGATAAGACAATCAACAACCGGGATACAATTCTCTAATTGTAAGCCAATCGTCTTCATTCAAGGTGAATGAACCAATATTATGATTAAATCCGACTAGATATGTGGACTATCGTATCCTTGGTGCTCAAAATCAAGATTATAAGTATACTCATTCATTCAACTTTTATCTTACAAAGACCAAAATAGGCAATATGGGTCATAGAACTATAGTTTCGAATGAAGATCATATTATTAAGAGAATTCGTGGATGTATAAAAACCCATCTGTAAAGTACAAGTGAATTTTATGGAATTTACGCTTCCCATAAAATTACTCGGATATCTAAAAAAACTCATTTTCATTGCCGCCCTATACAAACACACAATGGATTTTATCGCTAAATCTACTGTTGGAGTAACTGAAACGACTAATACTTCCTTTGATGTTATGGCAAAATAAATAGGGTCTTAAAAATGGTAGATAAACAACTAGTAGTGATTAACTATTTGAACACCGTTAGTTCTCTGTATTGACATAGTTAACCACTGCTAACCACTTGTTGGCCCTCTTTAACTAGCTACAGTGAGGGCCTCATGAGATTATTACAAAGGCAGTTTCATCTCTATGCTTGCTCAATACTGTTTTACATTGGCTACTCTTCAATTTCGATCATATTGATACTTAGGTTTTTTAAAAAGAACTTATTTAGATAAAATACTGGGTGGAACTGTGTATTCACATACAGTTGCATTATGTTATTATCTTACGTGGACGACACTTATTTCTTGCAAATCATTTAACAAGTAAATTATTGAGAGAATGACTCTATGTAGGGGTGGAAGCGTGGTGTAGAATACGAAATATTTTATGTTCACAAATTACGTTTCTAGAAGTCATTACTAACTGAAAAAACCTATTTCATCGAAACCAGATTAGCATCAGGAGGTGCCACAACTTCTTTCCATGTCTCATTTGCTTTAAGTGATCGGAGTTCTTCTTAGTTGCTTCTTGCCACCCTTTTGAGTATTCAGAATCACAAATAACGTCAAGGTATGAGTTGGGTACTTTGATGCTTTTTGCTTCCAAAGCATTGATTGCTGTATCATCAGAGGTATTTTCTACACAGTCATTTAAATAAATTGCCATCATAGCTTTAACTATTTTATGAAGCCGTTCATTATCTTCCTCAGGAAGATATGATACTTTACGTTTTGATCTAGTGAAATATCTAGGAATTTCTGTGGACTGCACTTCAGGTTGCTTAAGGAAAGTTAAATCAGATTTTGGAATCATTAATTCCGAGTTCTTATCTTTTTTGTTTTCGCATGAGTCTTTGGATGGTAACAAAGTTTCTTTTTAGCTGCAGCTCATCAGCTTTGTCATTTATCGGTGAACTGTCCTCAGATCTTAAATCTATACTTTGTGCAACAGTATCAGAATCTACTAAATTTAATTTCTCTGCTGGTTTCTGCCTAACTTCAACTTTTTTAGGCTGAACGGGGATTTCTGAAATCTGATTTACAATTTTTTGAGTTTGAAGTTGAAGGATTAGACTTCTTCTCTTTAGAAGAACGACTTCTTGATGTAATATTTTCCTTATGCTTCAAAGTTGTCTTTTCTTCAGATGAATTTTTGCTTGGTGCCATAAAATGAGTTAACTCAGGAGAATCGGATTTTGGATTAATTTTCTCTGGGATTTTATTTATCGTAGATGAGAGGGTTAGGTTGTGTCCAGAATATGAGTTAGGCAGACTTAAAATAGGTGTAATTACCGCAGGTGTATTATCTAATAAGACTAAATCATAATTAGGTTGTGGATATGATGAGTTCAGAATTGAATAAAGATTCTGGTGAAGATAAATGCAGAGGAAGTGGGCTTTGTGAAGATTCGATATTTGACAAAGGTAGGATTTCAGTTTTAGTAATTTCCAGAGATTCATTTTTCACTTGCTGAGGCAGTAATAATTGATTACTATAAGATGCATCTTCTTCAAAACAGAAGTATCCAATATCGCCAACAGATGACTATTGCTGGGTAGAAGTGAACGGTATCATGTTTCTAAATGTTTACGAAGCTCCACATGACACCAGTGCCGTACTGTCACTTATAAACTGGACACCAACCCCTGGAATAATAGCAGTCGGTGATTTTAACTCCGTATACTGGGCCTGGAAACCAAGCGCAAACAGCTATTATGGTCAGGGTCAAAAGATAGAAAGATGGGCCGAGGTACTCAACCTTACATGCCTCATAATAATTGAGCCGACGAATCGTGCCGGAAACACACTGGACTTGGTATGGACTAACATTAAGGTTACAATGGCATGTATTGGTAAGGAAGAACACATGACGAGCGACCATCTCCCGATTCGCAGCTTTGCTCCTATCCATAGAGCACCGTCTACAAATTTGAACTCTTTCAACTACTGCCCCTCTTAGATCCTTGAATACGGTAGAAGTGTGACAGGCTGTTGCCTTGAGATTAGGATCCGGAGTTTATCCGGTTTCCTTAGCAACGTGATATTTTGATAATTGTTTACATCAAGTCGCGCCATGAGCTCGTACTTTCGTATAAATACTAGATCCTCATCCCATGTGATTGTTTCCTCCTTTAGATAGAATATAAATCTTTACTGGACATAAACAAGAATAACATCTTTCAGTGCCCCTTAACATATATTCTATCTCATATTAAACTGCTAGTGCAAGATTTCCTTAAAACCTCTCCTAGCTTTATTATGATTTGTCTTAGATTTAAATTAAGTATTGTATGAGCATATTTAGACTGCCTTCACTTACAGACTCTTTTCAATCAATATTATCTTTTGACACATCTGAAGAGTTTATATCGGCAAGATCGTCTTTTCAGTCCGACGACTTGAGATCAATGGTAAGTCTATCAAATTTACAAGGCGAACCAATGGATCTTTCACAAGGTGAAGTTCTAATCCCGCCTACAATACCTTCACTATCTCCAAATCAAATATCGCAGCTCTTGTCACTTCTGAACGTTGAAGAAAAGCCAAAGCCTAGAATACGACGGCCCCCGATTAACAAAAACGATAAGAAGTCATCAAAATAGCCAGAATGGGATGTGTCTAAAGAAAACTACAGTACATATATCGACTTATTATTAGCAAAGATTGATGTGAACTGGGATCATCTAGGAGGGCATAAGGCAGTCTGTATGGACATGATTAGCACAATACCGCGCGAGAAAAGAAATCGTGTAGCTACATGGTTTTCAAGTGGCGGACCTGATAACGATTGGAATTACCTGTTATTCATTGACCACTTCAATGATAACTTCGAAGATAAGACGGCCGCTCGTACTGCAGGTGAGAAACTTTTACGAATGAGACAAGGGGAGCACCAAAAATTTTCGGCCTACTCGAACGATTTGAGTACATGCTAGCACAGGCAAAAGGGTTGAAATGGGAAGGACGTATAAAAGTAAACTCGCTTAGTGGGGGATTGAATGACCGGTTAACGGACCGCTTAATCTCGGTTAATCTATCAGACGATGATTATACTTTGTTTGTAAAGCAGGTACGGGTCTTGGCAGGGGAATTGGAGGCAAGAGAGAATTACTATCCTAGGCATGGGGTGGTTAAACTAAAACTTGGTTCATTATAAGATCAGGTACCATCCCACAAAGTATGGAAACAGACCCCAAGAGGCAATTTCTCGACAAGTAACCGCGCCTCAGTTAGATGCAGAGATGATACTCAGATGTCTGGTATAAATGGCGTGAGTATAGCGACGTTAACCGCGATTGTGAATGCTGTTAACTCCCAAAATCAAAACGTCTTAAAAAGGAA
>PEDP01000617.1:0-20278 GCA_002918395.1 Erysiphe pulchra | reverse complement strand
AAACATAATTCCGAGTAGAAGCTTTGAACTTACTGACGAAGGAAATAGGGCAACCTCCAACATATCTCAAGCCAAGTAACGTTTCCCAAAGATTTTCAACCTGTATTTCACCGGCTTGACGGTAGGTTTGTTCAAGAAGCCTCAACATACTTGAGCCAGATTTCATTCCTGAAATCAGTGACTTTGGTTCATCCATCGCAGTCCTCTGTATGACTGCTGATATTCTTAATTCATCCATTCGAGTTACGGTCATCCCAACCTCATATCCAATACATTCGAGCTGTAGCAGCAATTCATCCTTATAGACAGTCCAATTGCTGACACCTCTTAAAAAGCTTGAATGGTGTGGTTTCCATTCAAAACTAGTCCAATCCAAGACTGTTCGCTTTTCCAACTGTAATTTTGAAAATGTGGGTTGATTCCTTGAGCTTGGAAAGTCGCTTTCTTCATCATCAGGTTCTTTATTGTTAGCCCATGATACCTCTTGCTCTTCCGGAATGATATCCTTCTTAAAGTCCTTAAAGTCCTCTTTCTTCAAGGGCTTTAGGCTTTGACTACGGCCTCGAGCTTTAGATGGCTCAGCATCGCTCACCGTAGCTAATAAACCGCCTGTTGTACTCAACAAATCAGTTCCGAACAGCTTCCTTGTTTTTCTCAATTGCTCAGCCTCAACACCCTGAGCAATTATTTCACGATCCGCCTTTGATAGGCCTGACATTATTACAATAACAAAAGCTTATTCAGATCTTTTACAACAGGTTCTGATACGACGCTCAAAGAACTCAATTTCGTCCTATTCTCGTAAAAACCCTTCAGTTGTAACTATGTAATGCTACCATATAAGAATTATAGGAATTTGCTATTATGTCACGTGAAATGTAATCTTATGTCAAGGAAAAATGTATATAGAATTGTGTTACTATTCACAAGTGCAGACAACCTCATAATATACCGACAGTCTATCCCTGTTGATACTAAGCCTACGACAGGGGTACTGCTGCATACAGATGATCACTAATTTCGGTTAATACTGACAAAACTTCCTTTTATCATAACATGCATATTTTAGTGTATTTACCTATTTTACGGCTCGAGATAGAAAAATATATGTAAATGAAAACAGGTACGTACGGCATTGGCTCGGGAGCACTCAAGAGGACTGATTAGATGGTTGCATTTTACAATGACTTTCTAATTGAAAGAACGAGTTGCTTATATATGTATATAAGCAAAAAAAGGTATTGAGGAAAGGAAAAGAAGTCCAATACCCTTGAATAACACAACCTTGTAACTCAATGACCCTGTCTGAATAGCGAGGATCATGATAAGGAATAGACGAAGACAGGGCTGACAAAGCCTAGTCAACCAACAACAAACAGGCACAGCCTGTAACACTACCATTGCCTTCTTATACGATACCTGTCATGCAGCAGTTAATAGAATACTGATGAAAATCACTCAAAAACTCAAAAAATCTTTGCGAGTATAGCCATGGACTTTCTCATGAGATAACATACCAAAGTACAGCAAAATAAGTTACGACTCATTTGAATAGTCAGGGTCAAGAGTTAGGCCTGAGATAATCGTCTTAAAGCAAGAAGTAGTCCTGGGCACACAGCTTTAAACTCTTCTCCATATACCATTATGCTATAAACGAAACTTTCTTTTAAGAAAGTGCAAGTGCAAGAAATACAAAGCATTAAAGCTGGGTTTGCCATTTGTCTGACATCTATGATTGCACAAGAAAGATTGAGCGCGCGAATGTGAGAAATTGAAGCTTTCCTCTCTTCTAGTAGTTAATGTAAAGTCGAGAAACCTGGACAATTAATTGCCTGCTGCCTTTTCGGCGAACCTCGCAACTCTGTTAATGTTACCTTTAAGGGAGCTTCAGTAGAAATTACTGCGTCAGTTATGTTAGAAGCTCGAACAGATCTAAATTATGTTACCCAATAAAAGTCCTGGTGTCTCCGGGCTTTAACATTACAGAGTTCTCTTACAAAAGAAAACGGATCGTTCTTTACCCTGAAGGTCCAACACTATCAAAAGTAACTCCCCTATTTGAGGTCTGGATCCCAGCTAAACTCTTGTCCCAAAAGTTTAAAACACCTTAGTAAGGTAAATATTTTGGCTGGCACATTGAGCGAGCTTGCTCCCACTTATTTCACTGTGGGACTTGCTCTTCAACAAATCATATTGAAAGTGGACATATGTCTTATGACCCCAGTAGGGATTAAACTAATACACCGAAATACTCTAATTGCCATGGCCCTCATATAGCTGCCTCATTTGAACGCCTAATTTGACTTAATAAAGATAAAAAGTTGCCTTCGAAAGCACAAATATCTGAGATTAGAAAGGCTGCAGATGCAACAAGACTTTGGGTGAAAGTAGCACATTGTGGAAACATAAAAAGAGCTACTTTAGCTTATAATGAGCCCTCCGAAGATTGCACTCAAACTTAAACTAGTAATGAAAACTTTTTATCTACCCTCTAGTTTAAGTGGAAAATACACAGCTCTAGCTTCAGAAAGCGGTCATGAAAACTCGACATTGATGAATAAGAAATATAATGTCACAAATAAGAATAATCTCAGTTAACGTTGGTTGTTCTCCTTCTGCACACCAAACTACACTGCATACAATGCAAACATAAATATCTTGTTAATACAAAAACCTTATATCTCTAGATTTACTGGCTAGAGAATTACTTGCAACCATCCCTCTTTGGAATGCTTAACGCTAATTGATGACTGGTCTATCATGTCTCGAGTGCTCACATAGACGAAAGAAAGATAACAATTTAACATTCTCTCAGTATCTTCCCAACTATGCCTCGGGGTATGGAAGGGGTAATATTCTATTTCTTATCATGCAGGGCCTTGATCGGCACTGAATCAAAATAGTAAACATCTATAATACCCCCCTGGGTCTATTGAAATATATAAAAAACAATATGATGCTGAGACCCACGCGGCCCTTTAAGGACTGTGTGCAGCTATTATAATTCCTTCAGCACGCTTCTTAAATGATGCCTGTATTTTTCTTGATAACTTAGATGTTGTAAGGAAATCAATGATTGCAACGCCTTCAATCAACCTTCCTTGATTCCTTGGAAGCAGTAAAATACTGGATAAAAAGAATACGCCTCCCGTATGCCCAAGAGAGGTAGATTAGTATATGGTGGGTCCCCAGACATATAGGGATAGATGGCAATGAACTTGCTGACCTAGAAGCAAAGAGAAGAGCAGCTATGTTTTACTCGGAGTCTCCCAAAAATTTTATTGCAAAATGCGAACTTTAGCATTTTAAGTAATAGAAACAAATAAGGATTAATTAGTGGAACAATTAGATCGCACAATTTGAAATTAAAAATTCCCCAAGGTTTCCTATGGAGCTCTTACTGAGCCGAAAGGCTTAAGGATAGTTCAATGCTGCTAGGAGTGGCCATGGAGACTTTGCATCATACCATACTCGCTTCAAACATAAAGAAGTAAATATGAACTGTCGTTGCGGATCACCTAGAGCTCCAAAGCACTTCCTTTTTTTTGTTTGCCGTATCTTACATCAACGCGGCGGTCGCCCTACAGAGTCTATCAGCCAACCGCTCCCTAATTCGCAAGGTAAACTAGAGGGGGACAAAAGTCTTTGACTGAATGACTTGGGAAAAAAAAAAACTCTCCTCGGCGAGACAGAGGTTTCAACATTTTTATTTTGATATGTATAGTAATAAATAAACTTGCATACAGCACCTTAGCTTATCCCCTCTATTCGCTGCTTCAGACAATCGTGATACAGCTATCTATGTATATAAGACCAAGTTAGTTAGCGCTCCCAAACACTCTGTATTCCTTCGGCCCCTGCCCGTCTATCCTCTGTCCCCGCTTGGGATGGATAATCATTTGCGTGTGGCAAATACGTATTATTAGCTACTACACGTGGAATAAAGTAAGAACAGAAGAAAGAGAAGAATTACTTCATAAACCCCTGACAATAGTTCCCCCCCGCCCCCCCAACCAACGCACGGTTAGAATCAACTTTGAAATCTATATTTCAGTAGATAATGCAGCAATTATTTTTTTCCGCCAAAAGTGGAGAGAGGGGAAAAAAAAATTTAGCTTGCCTGATGAATAGATAAATGGCCCTCTGATATGATGGTAATGAACTCTCGCGGGACTTGAACGGGTATATCACGGTTAATCACTGAATGTAACTAACTAGATTGTACTAACAACCCCCGAATATCCAATGAATTGTTGAGTTTCTGACGCTAATTGTGGAGGATTTTTGGGGGTTGACAAAGACTCGATACTGATTGGTGAGAATGGTTTCCAGTTAGATCAAGAAACACTAAATTCAAATTCATCAATGATGTAGATTGATAAATCAAAGGCAAGGTAGGGCAGCTGAAAATAAAAAAATTTACTTCTCGAATAGACAAACTACAGGCTTCGAATTTATCACTTAATTTTTTTGTCACTAATTATATTCATGGTGCAAAGGGAAGACTGTAATGCCAATTAATAGATGAATTTTACTGGTAATTTTACTAATTGCTTCTTCAAATAAATCCCTACTTCTATTGAGATATCATATCGGTCGTCTATATCTCTGCGTAGCTCTAGTATTAATTTCGTCTTTAAATGAGCGATTAGAATTGAATTCGTAGACATTTCCACACTGAGCGTCACCGCAGTCTAACTTTACTCCTTCTCCTCGTCGCGTAGCTCCGAATTGTTCGTATTTGCATTGAGATACAGGAGATGATGAACTATAATCACCAAAAGAGCTGTTTGAACTAGTTGAGATAGGTGAGTCACTGTCAAATTGATCAGAATAACTAGAGCCAGAAGATGATGACATAGATGATGGTGATTTTGAGTAGTTGGGTTGATAGTTTTCTATTGTGGAAGCACTAAAAAGGGAAGTTATCTCCTGTATCGATGAAGAACCATAATCAGCTTCAAGAATAAACTTGGCTGCGTGTGGAGTGATTGGCCTAGGAGATTTAATCTTAGATATCGAAAGAGGGCGTCCTTTGGGAATATCAACTTTCAAACTAAGACTTTCTCGAGAGTACCTTCGTCGAGATTGCGACAGCAGGTTTTTATCGAGCAATGACTTTTGTTTTGAATTATTTAAAGCAGAGTTGACTGTTAAGTTTCTCGAGGAACTAATCTTAGATACTGAAGTTTGAGATGATCCGTCAGAAGGTATATCAAGAACATTCAAGATTCTTCCAGTAACGGGTTCCCTTACTGAGTATTGCTGAGTATCATAAGAGACTTGCTGTCCATCGATTATGTAATAGTACCAGTACCGTTTTCCTCGTTGGAGAGCATTGCCTTGAAACCTAAAAGTTCCTTGCCAGTTTGCAGTTCGCGATGATGGAGATGATACTCTGTCCCGAGAAAGAGGAAGCTGACTTGAGTAATTGTCCCATGACCCAAGTAAACTGACTGTTTGGTTCGTAGGTGAAGTTCGCAGAGCAAAGCAAAGTTGAATGGCCACCATCTTTACCGACAAACTCCTAAGCCTATTAAGACGATCCCGCGCAAAATTTTATTAAAAAGGAAGCTATTGCAAAAAAATTGATTATTAAATTAATTGCGAGTTGTCCGGCAACCCACTGGGAGAAGTAAGTGAAGTAAAATAATTGAGAGCACAGCTCTGAAGGCTTAGAAAGCGCAAAGGGAAACGAGTAAAAAAACAAAAAAACGGTGCAAAATTGATAGGACCAACTGCTACTCCGAACAAGAGACGGCAGCTGGTATTTATTTATGAATTTTTGAGCTGCGGACAGGAGACAGGGCTGAGTACAAAGGAAGAGCTGAACACGCAGCGGCACATTCGGGAACGGAAAGTTGCTGGTGTGTAACAGCCACGCCTGACCGCTTACGGTCCATGGGCGGTTAATATCGACATAACTAGCCAGTGAGGATAAAATAGATTTACATACATGCAGCATAACTATCTGCACAAATATGTGTCTTCTTAAAAACTAATTTAGTACTTGTTTGTGTAGCACAGTAAGTTGGAGTACCACATAAAAATTCGCTGTTCGAAAATTATTATTCTGCTCTACGTTTATAAATCCAAATCTCAAAAGAATAGGCCTGCCCCTGATCTTTAGAAATTTTAGCCCTGCTAAGTACTGTGTTCACTGGCTGTGCCCTAATCACTGCTTCAGCTGTTGATGCTACCTGGCTTCATATTGGGCCTTCTTAACCGCTTCAATGTTCAAAAATTGAGTAATTGGGTCTGCTATTACCTTCTTCCTATTCTTGGTAGCCGATAAGCGGCCATTTTCAAGATTTAGAGCTTGGATTTTTATCTTTTCCTCGGCTATTTGCGCCTGAAGCTCTCCGATTGACTTTGTCGCTTTGTCCATGAATGAAACCATACCTCGTGTTAGTTCATTATTGCTTTTGAAGACCTGAATTGTTGGATTGCTTTGAGAAGTAAGTATATCATTAATTTGCCGTTTACCAGTTTATAGTTCCGGGTCGTTGGGCGTTACTGCGAAAAAGGTTGAGTAAAAGTGTTTAGACCTTTTTGGCGATTAAATGGCAAAAAGCTAGCTACGCGCCATCCGTCGTTTTCTTAACATCTGTAAGACGCTCACTACGTGCCTCATTTTAGCATTTAATGAATCTTTGCTTTTCATCGGCGCAGAATCGTGTATTGTCGAGAGGTCTTCAATTAGCCAACATCATCGAGATTTTAGAGGTGAAAACAAGATAAATCGAGGGGTTGAAAAATGTGGGATATATGCGCAGGCATACATATCAGGTGAACTTTTCTTTTGTAACGTTCCCATTAGAACTCTACGTCTATGTGACTTCCCAGCCATCAACTAGTAGTATTCACCAGCAATTTTAATCTTGAGGCTCGGTTTCTGGCAAGAAAACTGCTTTTAGCCTTCCAAGTGCCTTCCAATTTTCTGTCCATCCATTCTCAGACTTTATATAGACCCAATCTAATACCTCTTCCTCGAACCAAGAGGTTGTGGTGCCGTACCTTTAAAAAATACGAGGGGTCGACTATCCATACTAATTTTTTCAACAATTGAAACTCATTCGTGATCCTTGGAGATTTCATGATAGGTAGAGCTTTTATTTTATATACCTATCACCTGCTGATAAGAGCAAATTCTGAGTTCATGTCTTTGTTCGTCTATATTCAATATTTTCTCCAGACGAACATCAAAATCGCACTTCACAGTCTCAGAAAGCGTGTAAAATCCATCAATAATTTCGGTGGCAGTTGCTTTAACTCTCAATTTATCAAGCAATTTACCAGTAATTCCCTTAATTTGTGGGTGTCGTGACAGAAATCGACGTATTCAGTTAGTATCGATGAAAGTATTTTCACCTTGTAGCTCCAGATTCTTTGCAGCCATTCTCACACTTGAACATGGGATGGGACTTACTTTACACGGTCTAGCTCTATTATCCAGTTGACAAGGTATAATTCTCGATCAATGGATACGCGTTTGAGTGGTTCTGCGCCTTCCTAGTGCGACTTTGACTTTTCTGTCATCCGTTGGATTAAACTAGATGCTGATACGTCGTAAGCAGCTGCTACCGCCCGTCGTGACGAAAATTTATTAAGACTAAAAGCAGCAATGGTATTCTGAAGTCGTGATCCTTTACAAGGAATTTTGGATAATTTAAACTGTTTTTTATGATCAAGAGATTGGGTTATGGGAAAGAATGATGAATTTGTGAGTTGGGTGGAATTGTGGTTCCCTAACTTACAGTCAGTCAGTCTATATATGGACAGACCAAGTAAATCTTATTTCATCCATCAAGTTGGAGGAGAGGTTGGATAAAGGCGGACAGAATCAGTTTTCCTCCTAACTGCTTAGAATTTAGCTAACCGATTTGTAAGTATTACACGTAATCAACTACGCAATGTCCATCTCCTATCCCAATCTTGCCTCAAAAAATTTATTCGCCATGCATAGAAATTTTGAAACAATTCGATTTAACTGTCCAATTTGCCCTTGATAACTATACTTACAATTCAACCAGACGATCCATGAGGTTACAGCAGCCTGTAACACTGCAACGCGTCAGAAGCTACCCTTCACCATCGTCGCGCAGGTGGTATCATTAGTCAAATTGCACACAAAAAATAGCAACACTTAACCCGTGCTGGATGAATAGTAGAATAGAGTCAGTATGGATTCCCTTCTTTGCACGTACGAGCTCGCGAAATAGCTTTTCGAATTCTACTTCTACATCTCAATCACAATCACTGCTAGATTTGCTAAATTGCTACAGAAGAGAAGTCTCTTCTATTTAAAATACATCAATATCCCTTTGGACTGTAATTGCTTTATATATTGTATTGTACAATTGAAAACTAATCGGTTCACACAGCAGCGGTTGCTTCAACAACTATGCAGCGTGACTTAACTACTCCGTGTGTAGTCAATAAAGATCAAAGCCAGGGATCAGGCATTATTACAATTGTATTTGTCTAGTTTAGCTCCCAAGGGTAGGGCTGAGTAAATTTGCGTCACTGCTCTGTAGCATGTAGGACTCGAAGGCTTATTGGCTCAAGGATGGTTTAAGCCATTCAGCTCTTGATGTGTATGAGCCAGTTATGTAGTTCCGGTTAGTCCCTAGCCCCCAGGGTCGACGCTGTTGAAGGGTTGATTGCTGACTAATAAATATTTTAACAATCTTCCAACCTTCCTATCTCTCAACAAATTAATCATCATCTAAACTTCACCCACAATTCTAAGAAATATCTAAAAATTCTTACTGCCAAAATCATGGGTTACTCAGTGGTTGATACTCAAGCAATCAATACAATTCGTTTACTCGCTGTATGTTATTAGTTTCACATGGCTATGAGAATTCCTGGCTCCCACTTAATATATTCTATTAACTACTTCATAGGTTGATGCAACCTACAAATGTAACTCAGGTCACCCTGGTGCCCCAATGTAAGCTCTATATCCAAATGCTAGTCTTGACCAGTCTAATTTTGACTTTGTAGGGGGATGGCACCTGTGGCCCACGTCCTATTTAATAAAATTATGAATTACAATCCAAAAAGCTCTAAGTGGGTTAATCGAGATAGATTTGTATTATCGTAAGTCTCTCAAACTTAACAATAGACTATTGTTAAAAATTCTTTTTACAAGCTTTGATTAGAGTAAAGTCAACCACAATTCTAACTGACTATACGCAGGAATGGTCATGCTTGTATGCTTCAGTATGCCCTCCTTCATCTTGCTGGCTACAAGCTCTCATTAGATGATATTAAAGCCTTCCGGGTAGGTTTGCTCTTTATACACATATTTAGAGAATTGCTACTAACTGTAAGATTAAGACTGTTGATAGCTTAACCCCAGGTCACCCTGAGTCCCATGAGACAGATGGAGTAGAAGTTACTACAGGTCCATTGGGACAAGGTTTTTCCAGTGCTATTGGACTAGCTATTGCACAACAGCATCTAGCTGGCGTATACAACAAACCAGGATTTGACATCTTTAATAATTATACTTACATATTCTTGGGTGATGGATGTATGATGGAAGGTATTGCAAGTGAAGCAGCCTCACTTGCAGGTCACTTAAAGCTAGGAAATGTAATTGCTATTTACGATGACAACGGTATTTCAATTGATGGTGACGTTAAATGTGCTTTTACCGAAGATGTCAACAAGAGATTTGAAGCTTACGGATGGCATACAATAACTGTTGGGGATGGCGATAATGACTTGGAAAGTATTGAGTCTGCAATAAAGAGCTGCCAAGAAGTGAAGGATAAACCATCCTTAATAAAGCTTCGAACTACTATTGGTTTTGGCTCTCTACTTGAAGGAACACATGGTGTACATGGAAATGCTCTGAAAGATAATGATATTAAGCAGATTAAAATAAAGTTTGGATTTAATCCTGAAGAGACTTTTGTTGTACCACAGGAAGTCTATGATTTATATAATCGCCGGGCAGCTGAAGGTGCGGCTAAGGAAAAAGAATGGACCGAACTATTTGAGAAATATAGTTTATCTTATAAAGCTGAAGCTGAGGAAATCAAACGACGTATTAGTGGAGATCTTCCAGAGGATTGGGAAAAATGTTTACCTACATATTCACCATCTGACTCTGCTGTTGCGACTCGAAAACTCTCCGAGATAGTCCTCCAGAACATTCATAATGTCATCCCTGATCTCATTGGTGGCTCTGCAGACCTAACTGGCTCGAACTTGACAAGATGGAAAGGCGCTGTGGACTTTCAATCTCCATCATCTGGTATTGGTGACTGGACTGGACGCTACATAAGATATGGTGTACGTGAGCATGCTATGGGTGCTATAATGAATGGATTAGCTGCTTATGGATTAATTATTCCCTATGGTGGTACATTTTTAAATTTTGTGTCATATGCAGCTGGGGCTGTCCGAATTGGAGCTCTTTCTCGATCTCGTGAGATTTGGGTTGCTACCCACGACTCTATAGGCCTCGGTGAGGATGGGCCTACACATCAACCTATCGAGGTTTTACCTCATTTCCGTGCTTTACCTAACTGTATGGTTTGGCGCCCAGCAGATGGCAATGAAACTAGTGCAGCATACTACGTTGCATTAACATCAAAACACACACCTAGTATTCTTGCGCTCTCCCGTCAAAATCTCCCTCATCTTGAAAACTCGACAATCGGCAACGCAATAAAAGGTGGCTACACTCTTTTTGAGGATAAAAAAGCTGATGTTACACTTGTTTCAACTGGATCCGAAGTTTCTATTTGTGTTGATGCCGTAAAATACCTATCAGAAAACCACAACATAAAGGCACGAGTTGTCTCTATACCATGTTTTGAGGTATTTGACCAACAACCAAAGGATTATCGACTTAGCGTCTTACCAGATGGAATTCCTTCTCTCTCTGTCGAACCAAGCTCAACTCTCGGCTGGGAGAGGTATACACATGAGCAGTTTGGGCTTAATAGGTTTGGCGCTTCTGGTGCTTATAAAGATATTTATAAGGTATGTGTAAATTTTTTTACAAAAAAAAGTATTGTACTAACTGTGATCAGAAATTTGAATTTACACCGGAAGGTATTAGTAAACGTGCAATCGCTACAATTAACTTTTGGAAAGATGTTCCAAATATTCGGTCACCAATAAGACGTGCTTTTGAGCAAATTGTTTAGCTTAAAGCAAATTGAAAAAATATTTAATTTTAGATCATACAAAAGTAATATTGATTCATAAGATACTCTTTAAACTTAAGTAAACTGTACTTTTATACTTTAGTCATAAGTCTTTAATATTTATATCTCAAATATTGGGCCAGCACCATCTCCAAAATTACATCTTGTATCTACAAGGTTCAATCTCCAGCCCTCCCATTCCTTCAATGCACGTTTGATATTTTTGATTCTCTCTACTCTTTGTTTTGCTTCTTCTTCCTTGGCCAGCCTAAAAGCATCTTCATCGAAATCCAGCAGCTCATCTTCTTCTAATGCTCTATCCTCACCAGAGGCATTGCCTGTTCCTGTAATTGCATTTAAGCTATTAGAGATAAGCTTACCCAATCCTCCCTTTGCACTAAATGAACTATCTCGTCGCGGCGAGCTATAGGCTCCAAGATCAACATCAATAAATTTTGTTCCTGAATTCATTACACCGGGTGAATTTTCGTGATTTAAAATACTTTTGGAGCTCAAGTGGATTCCTCGGCGAAGCTCAAAGATCTCCTCCTCAAGCTCTTTAATTTTCTTAGAAAATCTTGCGTGACTTTCGTTCTCCCCTTGTTCGAAGCCTTTATCTTCCACATTCTGTGTGTAACGAGACCGTAACATTTTTAACTCAAGATGGAGGTCATGATTCTCAGCTTCAACATTTACTAAACGGGTACTCAAAGTATGACATTCATTTTCTAGCTTTGCATTCTCGCTTTTGAGAGCTTCTAGTTGAGAGCGATACTCCGTTCGAATGTTGGAAATGTTGGATCCCTCTATCTCAAACAAACTAGATGATTCATCAACCGATTGTGTAGATACATTACCCTCTGTATTTAAATGTTGCGTTTTATCAAATCCATCTTCTCTTTGTAAGCCTTCTATATTTCTGTCTGTTTCCTTGGTTAAATTGGGAGGGCTAGAAATATCATGATTTATAGAGACTGAAAGCTCTGGCACTGATTTTTTCGGAGAAGAAGGAAAGTTGGGCTCTAATATATGAGATATATCTGCCTCTTGCTCACTATCTCCGCCAGATATGCTGTCTTTAGTTTTGGAATCTTCCGTAGATGCTTCATCTGTGCGTGATTTATCGAATGAATTTAATATTTCTCTTGAGGAATTGGATTTTATGGTAGCCTCTGATGATTCGATCTCCTTTTTTAAATTGCTTTTCTTCTTTTTCATTTGCTCAACCTGCAATTTCCTCTCAGCGATCAAATCTTTTATACGCTGCTAACGCATGTAAGTAAAACAAACTTACGCGCCGTTTAGCAGCAGCTAATTTCTGTGCTTTATCTTGGTCTGCCATAGATCAAATCGTGAGAAAATCCCTAAAAATGTACATAGAAGGATGTGAATTAGTGTTGACTTGGAAAATTTTGGTTTGGTTTTGATCAGTCGTGTAAAGTGTCTCCGACAGCCTAATCTATTTACCTCCTTCATCTCTAACAAGTCATCAACATGAATCCGGTCATATCAACAGATAGTAAACGAGTAGCATTACATCTATCTGATAGAGCATTATCTCCTATATTTTCATCTGCAGATCTCGACTACTACTCAATCTAGTGGGACAAATTTCGATTTTACGCAAGCATCTTCTTTATCATCTCTCACCAGTGTTGCACTTACCGCCTATGATGCTTCATTACGATTTGGTGCTGGTATACCGCTGAGTATTATGATTGAAACCAAGTCGTCCGGGCCTATCTTACTGTCGTCATACTTAAACCCATACGATATTTACAAGCACGAAGATCATAAAAAAGGCCAACCTTTCAAAAATTCTAAAACAAAAGCACAAAGTATTGGATCGTCCAGTAGAACCAAAGATACGGACAAGGAAATCATTAATAGACCAATTGAAAAATTTGATGTTGAAATAGACAACACTTCTCTACCTTTACCACCCCTGTTAATTGCTTCAGCTGTCGCCCAAAGTTCAATGGACGCTGCTGAAGCTAATAATGGAATTAAGAAACTAGTTATGGCTGGACGAGAATGCCAGAAAGCATGGATTAAAGAGCATGATGAAGGGAATGCTTCGGTCGGAATGATTTAATGCGATAAAGGTAATTAATTAATGATTAATCTTTGCTAAGTTGATAAGCTCAATAATATAAACAAAGATACTACCTCTCACAAGGCCAAATTTTTATGCCACTTTCTAAATGACCTTATTTTCGCCAAGAGAACAACACAGAATAGCTATGAGGTAGAGCTTTCGATCTTTTCTATTATCATTTACATATACATTTAGTATAGATAAAGATACATAAATAGATTATTGGACTCTAGAATGCAGGATTACAAGTTTTGGAGATTTGATTTAGAATCCAGAAATGTGCTGGTTTTGATCGGTTCACCGATGGCAGACTGTCAAATTTGGTGCTGTTGCTCTTATTCTCTTCCACATAAACAATCACTTCAATTGCCCATTCCCATACAAGCTTTGAAGGTTAATGATATATATCCACCATGTAAGCCTGAGGTAAGAATTGAAGTGCGGCCTGGCCGATATAAATTATGCCTGAGTCCTTTCAAATATAAAGTATACTTACTAGTTTGTTTCTCTTTGATATTCGAATCATATTATGTGATCTTTTCGAGAACGCAAATACTTATGATTTTTGACTGACATATTATAATCTGTGGAGATGCTAAAACACTTCTGATTTCATACCGATGCAAGTCAACTAATATCAGATTATATTTCTCTACTACTGAGATTTCCTGTCATAGTTAAAACCTTTAACAGTAACTCAAATTTGACTGACTTTGGGTCACAATGACATTACGAATTTATACCACTGTATTTACAAAAGACCTTGAGATCCTTATGCCAGACTGCTATAATCTACTTTCAGACCTTAAGAAATTGGCTCTAGTCGGATCAGTATTTGTGGCTAACTCAATCAAAACTTAGGTTTATAACTGAATTCCATTTTGCTAATACAAGGTCCTGATAGTTTATATTTAGTTATCTCCGCATATACTCAGAAAATCAAGTGTCTTTGGTCGCGCAACAATTATATGTAACGATAATTTCGAGTTAGTGAGCATAGATGGGACTCATTTGACCGAGTTTAATATCCTATGTTCAAAAACTCCCGAAGATTCTTCCGAATTAATCACCTAAAAATCTTTGGACCTTCGGATTTTCACAAGAGTTCAAGTCTTTCTTTATTGGAAATGAATTCACAATTTTTGTAACCAAGGAAGGATGGGTTTGTGTTTGACCGTTGTTTTGACATGCAAAATTGATCAAAAACCGCGCTTTGAATAGCTTTGAACGCTACCAAGATATCTACTGCTCGGTCTGATATGATAAGCTCCTTTTAAACAATAAATTTTCGATAACCTAAACTATGGATGGTTAGAAGCTCGAATCTATCACCACAGGGTGTTTTGGAGTTGTACATATATTTTTTTATGATATGTGGAATAACACCAGTCGGATTACTGGAATCTGACCCTATTGGAGTATTGCATTGGCTGTAAACTTAAGAGTGCCATTAATCACAATGAGGATTTATTTGGCTCATATATACTAATTTATGGATAATCGACTGTGCAATATTGAAATAGTTGTGGCTAAAGTTACTGCGCCACAATTATTTACAAAGCTAGTGCAGACGACAATGGCAACCTCGGATTTTAGTTTGACACTAATTATTGCCAATACAAAATATATAATTTTCGCTCACCACATATAGCTCATAAAATGACGCTCTCATATGAGGCTCCTAGAACATTTTCGGATTATCCTCAGTCGGCAATGATGCATGATACACACGATGAAAGTAACATTCATCATAACCACAGCCATCGATATCCAAGTCCACCTCCCCCAATAAATGATAGCCAATATCACAATACAGGAATCGATCATAATGAAACTTTAGAGCACGGAACAGGTCTCGATCCAAATTCAGCCTTAATTGATGGTATCGCAGAGCTTCAACCAAAGGAGGAGTTTGATAGGTCTAGTCCAAATAGATCAAAACCAATTCCTAAACCAGATCGAGAAGTTACAAAAGGAGAGGATGGAAAGTTTATATGCACATGGCCAGGCTGTACAGAAGACGTGCGCGTTTTCAATAGAAAATGTGAGTGGTCAAAGGTATTGCGACCTATTATTTAAAACTGTCAGAAAAATTAACATCCATCAGCACATGGATAAGCATGATCGTCCGTACAAATGTCCAGCTGAGGGCTGCGAAAAATTGCCAGGCTTTACCTACTCGGGGGGTCTTCTACGACATCAGCGAGAAGTTCACAATTTACATGGAGGACCTCGAAAACAATTAAATTGTCCTCACCCAAATTGTAAGAGATTTTCAGGGAAAGGATTTTCACGCCAGGAGAATTTGAATGAGCATCTTCGGCGAGTCCACACAGATACTGGTAACGAATTACAAAAGGAAGAGGAAGCAGAGGATGATGGGACTGAGAGAGCTGGAATCAAACGGAAACGAAGTTCTCAAGGCTCATCTGTAGAGTCTGGGGCTGATATTCGACAAGAAATGGCCAGACTTCGGCAAGAAAACGAAGAGCTGCGTCGTACTAGTAATAACATGATGCGACAGTTAGAATTACTTCAGAATATTGTAACAGGACATCATATGACTAGGGTTAGAAATGATTTAATTTGACTTGATCATTAAAAATTTAGGGTACTAATCAAATCAATCATTTTCAACTAAATCAAATTAAAATTTGGTTGAATCTATTCTGAGAGCCCTCGAGAAAATGTGATAAACGACGGATGCCTAAGTTATAACACCCGTGCCACGCCCCACTTGAATTCCGCTTAGCTTTGAGCTCACCAACTAAATATGGTGCTCACCAGCATAACTCATACTTATACAACCACAAGTAGAATACATCGCCCAATTTTCATTTTTTTTCACGAAAAAAAATGAAAAATTAACCAGCAGTTACCTTTATATACACAGGTGTTAATTCTAATGCCAAACTTCTCACTGCTGCCCTAGAGTTTGAAGCAACCTGTGCCTTTTTTTTCCGTACACGCGCTCAACGATGTCATAGTCGGATGAGCCCATTAGTACTACCAACAGGCTTTCAACCGCTGAGCGAGTTTCATATATGGCGACATCGATCGACTTGATAGGACCAGCCTTGCTATGCATACTAGACTTATTGCAGACGCAGCAAACTTCATCAAAGGTCATTTGCTACAGCCTGTACTCTATATTGTTGGCAAGAGCTAGACTACGCGCCTTATGAAGCACCATGACTACATTATAGGACGTCAAAGATTTATTATCGACACTAACGAGTGAAGCTTGTGAAGACTTAGAGAATTAAATAATCTTTTTATAAATTAGATTTGCACCATCGTCAGCGAATTTCTTGATGTTTTAGTAGATGATGTTTTTTGGACTCATGGATTTAACAAGCTTGTTTAAAAGAATTCTTGGATCTAAATCTTCACCTCTAAATGTCGAAAATGTTTGACGTTCCATAGTCTAGTCGTGGTGCTTTGTAATGCGCTCGGTCCAGTTCTTCCCAACAGTGGACTGCGCCTCGCGGCGCGATCTTTCAACTCGCACACGTAAATCGTTAAAACAATTTTATTTGAACCCTAGCTTTATTTTGATAAGGCGATTTCATGCTGTGAAAAATTGAAAAATAAAATTTTACCCTCTTCCAAGTGAGAGATATCTGGTGAACATTCAAGCTTGATGATCTGCCCTTCATCATCCCTCGCGATGATTTAACTAACATCATCAGTTGTGAGGGACTTGCTGAGATTGCCACCATTATTTTCCTACCCTCCTGTGATGAATAAGATACAAAATTAAAATCAAAGTCAATAAAAATGCTATCATATTGACTTTTTCGATTCTTTTAAGCTAGGCTTGGCCTCTGTCGGTAAATTGATATTAATGATGTAACCGATTGTAATCTCATTCTGTACCACGTGATTGCCTAGTGTACTTTCGTAATTCGTAGCGCATGTATATATTTGTAGTAGTTGAGAACGGAAAGGGGAATAGAGAAAAAGAACAATAAAAACCATAATAATTTACTCACTTTACTTATCCATAAGTTAAAGACTATGACGGTCCTACCAACAGCCTCCTCTTCTCAAAAGAAAGGGGTGATGCGCAAAACCATGAGCTTGAGGTCTCTTGAGGCCCCATTGATCAACCTGTTTAAAAGCAAATAAGGAGGCTTTTTTCTTGTGCCTTTCAAGCAAATAATTTGCTTCATGCTATGCCAGGATTCAAACGGGTTATTGGTATGAATCTCGTCCATGCCTTAGTGATTACAAATTAAATTTGTAATAAGCAAAATTTGATTATCTTGAAGTGATTTTCAACTTACCATGCGACAGCCTTTAGCACCTTTCTGCATCGTCTATTCATTGGTTTTCTAGGTAGGTTATCCAATCCTGATGACTTTGATGTTTTTGTTTAGACTGGAGCTACCTATCACATAACTTAGGTATTGTGTGTGTGTGTGTGTGTGTGTGTGCGAACAAGGGCTTGTATTTCAAGTTTTCTTACTGTAGGCTCTTTCAACTTGCTCATTAAATTCTATTGCAACACGCGAAAGAAATACCAATGGCAGAACCATTTCTAAAGATTTGTGAAGGTGGAGTTTATAGCGGTAATTTCGATCCCGAGCAGTCAATCATAGAAATTGGCAACTCGGCCAAAGGTACGACTTCTTTTAGCTACTTTTGAGGCACGCTTGTTTCAGAGCCTGTAACAATAAGAGCCACTAAAATTCCGCTGGAATTCCGCAACCTTCAACGTCATTTTTCGTATTCAAATATGCTTTTCGGCTACCATCATCAAGTACGAGTCAAGTGTTGTGCGTAGAATCAAAGCAAAGTAATGAAGAATACCGGGAAAACAGTTGAAATTTCCAACTTGTACAGGGCGCAAATCGGAAGTTATTTTCCAACCCTTCAAATGATTTTGAAAATCTCAATTGCGCCAGCGCACCCTCCTCCTAGGAAGAAATATTGGTATTTTTGAATGCTTTCGAAATATTTTGGATAAGTTGGGCTATACTTTTGATGTGCTTCTGACGCGTATTTTAGTAGTCATTTTATGTAAGTTAGAGTATGTGCTGAAAGTCACCCGGCTCGTTTTCTAAATTGATTTGGGAACCTGTCCCTTCAAGTACTAGTTACTCTATTATTTTCTCGCCACTCTCGTCCGGTAGGACGAGATTTTTCACGATGGTCCAGTCAGCTCCAGAAGCAACTTGCTATAAAAAAGTCTTCAGTACGAGTGTTAATTGTTTCTTTTTCAAATCCTCAGCGAAATTAACTTAATATCCAGAATATTTCTCATTATATATGACGACTATCTTCATGTTATCAAATACTTTTCTCACCTTCCTGGATGATTAAAATCCAAATTTAATCAAGTCTTTTGCATTTACCCGATTTTTCCTACCCCATTGATACGTTTCTTTATTACCATGGAATAGAGATCTGTAAATATGAGTCCTTTCAACCGTGACGGGCCGGCCTCTCGAGCCCCATATACGTCTAGTTAAAGAAAGTGAAAGGAGAACAGTTATGTCTCACATCAGATTTTACAGATCCCGGGTACTCTATTTCTAATTTTACCATCACGTCTTCTCCATTCAATTGTACTAGATTCCGATGTTATCCAAGAGTCAAATTCGTTTAGCGTCTGAAATTCAAGTTTAACAATTTTTCGCCTTCTGGCACAGGACAAGGTTTTTTATGGAACGTATTGTATGAAAACAATTCGTTTTGATATGTAACGCAATCAGTAACAATTCACAACGAAATGATATATGACATTTCGGAGACACCTTCAAGGATTTTAAACGTGGGTAGACGGTTGAAGTTCTGAGTGGGAGGGAAATTGGGATACAACGTATGGCGTTTGGTTCATTGGGTAGCAGCTTGACCTTAATCTTGGTAACTGAAGGATTTCCGTTTTGTATCGTTTATCTTTAGAATATTAGTTGAATCCGTATATCCGTACAATGTCTCATGGGGTTCTTGCGAGCAATATAGTAGAAACAGGGGCTTTTGAAAGGCCGCGCTTAACCCAATATGGCATGATCTACACTCAATTCGAGTTTAACTGGGGGAGTTTTATACGGTGTTTTTCACATACGGGTGATTTTGTACTTTTTGTCCTAACCAGGCTTGATTTATATTTTCATAAAACTATCATACAACAAATTCCGCCTACATGCTATTGAAAATCTAACATTTAATCTTCTACTGGCCCACAATCGCCATTTATAACGTTCAGACGTCTGTTGTGTATGCTTTCCATGAGATAAGTGGAATCACAACCGAATGACGGGCTCTCGCCGATCTCGAGCTTGTTCGGGTGTCAAATTTTCGCGACGAAGTGAATACCCAACCAATCTTCAAAAAATTCCTAGTTGACTGTCGATATTTAATTAATTTAAACCAGCTTGATTAAGTATTTTGGTCTAAAAAAAAATGATTCAAAGTTTAATTTTTAATCTTGATATGTTGTCTTCCCGAGAACACATATCTATTTCTATTCAAAAGTTTAGATATGGGTGTAGAAGCTAGCAACTGATCATGAATTGTGGATGGAGGAATCGTGAAAATGTAATAATAGGTTAATGATAAGTAATCATGACGTTCGTGTTGATGGTAGCCAAGACCTTATTGTGGCTGTGAGAAAAAGAATTGCTTGTGGATAAGTTTTGCTTTGTTCAGGACTGCCGAATATTTCAGGCCAAACTTTTGTTTTCAACTAGCGCAAAGACTAGTAGGGATACTATCCCTGAAGCGAGGCTTTACCCCACTGTCCACAATCTACCCATGAGCCACCATCACCCACCACCACTGTACATGGCACGTGGGAATAGATTGACAAGTGTAATGGATGTGTGGATACTTAAGCTGACTAAGTTATCGCTAAATAATTGTATATAGCACACACATAGACAGAGTAGATAGGAGAGGAGAGATAGATCGAAGATACTGAATTGACTTGCTACGACGTGATAATTCGTTGTAGTGTGAGTTACCAGTAACAGATCTGCCGGCGAATTATACACAATAATAT
>PEDP01000616.1:0-20280 GCA_002918395.1 Erysiphe pulchra | reverse complement strand
AACCGCCTTTTTATGCCACCAGCATCCTACATCCTAATGGCAGTATGTATAATTTTTTTTCCCTCCTTTTCGTCCAGATTCTTTCTTGGACACACAAAATAGTACTATTCCTGTTTATTAACATGTAACTTCTTGGTGTATCGGCTTATAAATGATCAGATAATGGAAGAGGTATGGTCATATTCAATCCGAAGGGTGAAATAGCCTTATTGGCCCTGCAAAACAGATATACTAATTGGAGATATGATTTTGTTGATATCAAATATCATGAATGTTCTAGCACAAAAGATTTGATCAATTTACGGCAAGGGCGACCCGCGACAAATGGATAAGGAAGGTGTTCCTTAAGGTTAATTAAGTCGTTCTGTAGGAGAAAGAGGAATGAGACTCATGATAAAGATTAGAGTTAAAAATGATGAGAACTTTTTTGCAGAAGTGAGAATGAGTCGTGAAATCGCCAGCCAACGTGTATTTCAATATTTACGCGTTCCTACCAGACACATTTTCGCTTGTCGACGCACTTACTCACTTACTCCCTGCAGCGGGGCACAAGTGCAATTGAATCTGAGTCAGCGAGAAGCGATTAGCTAAGAATGGAACAAAATTTACAATTTTTTGGGATTTGATTATCTTCCACTAAAATTCTTTTACTCAATGCAGAGCCTAGGTCGAAGTGTTGTTTTTTTCACAAGTTCCAGCTAAGATAACGAACTATTTTTTAAATTATTGCTGGCAACACCAACAGATCCTTATACAAATAACTGTATAAAAGAAATTATTGTTAAACTTAGAATAAGTTTTCCTCGATGGTTAGTCCTGTGAAAAATTGAAAATATCTACGACGTGGAATTTTTGTAAAAAAGCGAATCTCAAAATGACTTGAGATTCAAATATTCAAAATTAAAATGTACGGAGAATGAAAGGCCTGAAGACAATAATTTTGAAGTAAATACATTTACATTTGATTTAAACATCGGCCAGGTGATCACAATTTTCTGTTTAGCAAACAAGTTGTGCACTCATTGAGACTCATTGCTAAGGTCACATGGGTGGTGAGAAAATAACGAAAAGAGGGTGAGTGTGTTAAAGGGTTTCCTTTATTCAATACAGAAAAACAAAAATAGCCAGTATCAATTATTGCTTTAACGAAACATGAATTGTTAATTAGGCAATCTATTCAAAATGCTGGACTGTTCAATTAGTACCTGATATATTTAAATTGTCAAAAGAAGATTTAATCTCGTAACCTACCCTGAACGTGACTTTACTCAGGGATTGTCTTTTCCAGATCCGATCATTTCCATGGTGTCCGTAAGGGCTTTCAGTTTCAACCCAACCGTCGTTCACTATGATAAAGACACAGCTGGAATCGCGGTTATCCAGGGAACTTGGCTGCAGTAAATCGTCGCTGAACGAGCGATCTAAGAGAAACTGGAAAGTTCTGGGATAACAAGGACTCAAAATTTTTATAACCATAAGCCAGTGCCGACGCTTGAAGCTTGCTGGGGATCACTCCCGATGCGCAGATCTGTTGGCTTCCACTTATCAGATTAATGTCAGCGTCCTTCTGGGGCAGAATTTACTGAGCCGGGTAGACTTGAGACGGTCGATGAAACCGAGCGGAAAAAGTGATGCCGTCATTTTTATATGCATTCATTGATACCTGATAAAAATAGAACGCTCTATAGTTCCGAAATAATCCATTTTAATTGTATCAATGAGATGTATAGGTCACTTAATTTCTACAAAACAATTACATCTAATGTCTAACGCACAGTAACAAAACTCTACGCATTTACTCATGTTACATAGCTTTCTTCGCAATTATATTACGAGCCTTAGCTGAGTCGTTTTCCTCACGCATCGAGATTTCCTGATTTGCAACCACCACGCAATCCAATGCTGCAAATCTATGGCTTTGATCTCCTATTTTCATGATCGGAAGACATGTAGAGTCTCTATTGAAGCTTCCATTTGACAGATTTTGTGCAGCTGTTTAGCTACTATCTTAACGTAGTAGCCTTCTGAAGTGCTCTACCAAATTTCCCAAATGCAGTTCGACCATTCCTCAACAAAGATTCCAAGCTTTGAATGAACTGCTGAATTTGATAAACATCCCATGAGCTACTAGTGGTCCGAGCGATATCAATGGAGGGTCATTTGGTCCGTATCTGCCTCCATACACTTATGGGTCGGTTGAGAACTGTGATGATTCAGGAACTTTCAGTGGATTGAATGGTACTAAACCAACAGGCTTCCAACCAAATCTAATAATACAATTAGATAGCCTTTTTTCCTTAGAATTATCGTAGAGCTCAATGAAGCGCTTCTTCTCTACTGGAGCTGCGAGCAGCGTCATCTATGGAAGATAGATTCAAGATTTGTTTTCGGTATCATGATTGAGTAACTGAAAACAGAGCCAGAGCCAGATCTAGATCCAGTGCTTGAAAAATATGTGATTATGTTGTATTAAATCGTTAATTTTTCTAACAGCTACAGTGTGAAAAACTATTAAATACAATAATATCTACGCTAATCCCAATGTAGAAGACCCACTATTACTATTATTTACAACACTCCCCCAGTTCCTCACGCTCTAAACCTTCAGTGTCTAGGATTCTAAATTTTTTTACTAAAATCCATTTACTAAACTTATTTGGAGACACAGTCCTCAGACTCACCTCCCAATATATCTTCCATGACTTCGGTTATGCGACTGACACCAATTTCCTTTCTCTTTTGCACAAATATTATCCTTGTCAGCGGCTTTGTAAATCCATCAGCCAGCATCTCGTTAACAGGAACACATTTTGTCACAACTGTACCCATCTTGACTTCGTGTAAGATGTGATGATAGCTGGTAGCGATATGGCAGATTGCTGATGTACTTCTAAGTCCTTTAGTGAGTGTAACTGCGGCAGAATTGTCTCCATGTAATATTGGCACTGGATTACTATCTTTCTCATCATTTAATCCCTGGATTCGGGCTAGAAATATTCTTGCCCACAATACCTTCTTAGCAACGTCACTCATACCAATATACTCAGCTTCTGATGTTGACCTTGATACGTCGGGCTGTTTGGAGCTTCCAAATGTGGTTGCTGCTCCGTTTATCATTTACACCATTCCAGTTATCGACTTTCTATCAGCTGGATCAGTAGCAAAGTCTGCATCGGAGTAACCATTTATAATAAGCTGTTCCTTAATCAATTTGGCCTCATCGGACTTTGAAGTGGCAGCGTAACTCTTTATATCACTGTATTTTGTATTCCAGATAAGGCCATATGCAAGAGTTCCGGCTATCTATCCGACGATCCTTAAAAGTGCTTTCCAATGATTGATACATGCCCTCGCACAGAATTGTTGAATCTTACGCACACTAAATAATATCTCTGGCCGGGTATTGCACAACCATCCCAGCTTGCCAATTAGTCTTAGGAATGCTGCAAGCTCCCCCTCGTCTAATGATCTTCCAGGTTTGAGCTCCAACATAACTGTTGCATTCGGTTCCATGGGTGTCTCAAAGATATAACCATCAGAATAGTAAAATTTGTGGACAATTTCAGCTGCAAATTTGGCTTGATCAAGTGTCAAATGTTGAGCATTTCTCAAGATCCTCATTCCTAGGACATTCCTGGCCTCCCCAAGATCTTTCATATTAAATTCGGCTTTAATTTTTATGATGACCTTCTCAATTTCCTCGACATTCTCCCCCGTAATTAGTAGGTCATCTACATATATTCCTAGAACTACATGGTTTCCAAAAGTAGAATTTACCATTATCATTACAGAATCATCTGTGGGAAGTGAATGGAAGCCAATTCTATTAAGAAATGATTGTAAAAGCAAGAACCATACCCTTGCTGCCTGTTTAAGGCCGTAAATACTTTTGATAACTCTAACATAATTTCCAAAGATATGTTTTAGTTCGGAAGGAACTCTCAGGTATACTAGTTCGGTTAGAATTCCGGCTAAATAGGCCGTAATTACACGTATTTTCCATCCTTTTGCAGCAGCTGTAGCAAGGATTAGTCGAAATGCGTCAAGATGCATAGTCGAAGCAAAAGTCTCTTCAAAGTTAACACCTTTGACTTGGGTAAATCCTCTTGCAACAAGTCTTGCTTTGAATCGAAGTGGAAGCTGACCCTTTTCATCATATTTAATATCGAATACAAATTTCGCGGTAATAATCTCGGAATTTTTGACATTGACTGGCCTATCAAGAGGCTCAGAGAATGTACCATAACTCCGAATTGAATCAACTTCATTGTCGATTGCGTTCTGCCATTCTAGTTTATATGGGCTTGAAAGAGCTTCTACTGTCGTAGAAGGGATGTTTATTCTCCAGGGAAGATTGATTGGGCTAGGATACACTTGCTTACGAGGTTGATGTCGGAGTTTTGCTATCTGCGCCATATCCTTCATACTCCTTCCTCTTCTCCACCCCGCTGCATGTTCATCTTCACGGCGTTTTTGGTTAGCGGCCTCTGTTTCTGCTGTTTTCGCCGATATTCTCTCGGCTCTTTCTCGATTCATTCTTGCTGTTTTAGACTCAGGTTTACCTCTAGCGTTAAGCCTAATATCCAGTGGTGAGATTTGTAATGATAGGGAAGATGGATTAACTTCTGACAAATTATCTGAATACGGTACAAAGACTGAGGGGCAATCTTCGTCCGTGAAATGAATATTTTGGTCTTGTTCCTGATTTGAATTTCCACAAGACTCGGATGTTCCTTCATGACAAGATTCTATCGTAAGTTCATTTTGTGCAGAGCTACTAGGTGCTGGATAAATTCCTTTCTTGTCGTAGTAATCTATTTTCAGAAAAAGGAATGCATTCTCCGTCGGAACTAATATTTTCATTCATTGTGTACAACGCAGGGCCATCAAGTATCAATCTTTGATGGCGGTTATTAGATGCTGCTCCATAGATAATTTCTTGCTCGAGCCACTCAAGACCGATTGCATTTAATGTTCATCCTTTCTCTGGAGTAGTATACAGCCAGTCAGGTGTTTGATCGTGAAACTCAAGTTGTCTACACATGAAGTCCCTTATTTATCACGACACATCTCCATTTCTGACCGGTTGGTTGGTTAGTGATGCTGCTTCAACGATGGACAGCCATTCGCGATCTTCCGGGGTCTTCACGTTGGCTTTTCTCTTCTCTTCTTAGAGCTCGCAAGTGCCGTAGAACTGACAGCTACGCCTAATGCCACTCCAGTCTCATCCAGATTCCATACATCACTCAAAGACACGATTACAGGTCGATTCAATTAGGTCACCAAAGGAAGGCCTGAAGTTGTGGTTGGTTCTTTAGCTACCTCGGCTCTACAAGACTCAACCTTTCTCCGAACAACAGAACTATTCAAAGCGAGGGTTTCGTCGTAGGAAGCTCAGTATCAAATCCTTCTCGAGCTTTTGCTAGTCTTTGTCGAAATGCGCGACGAGAGACGTCATACACAGCGCCAGCAACTCTTTTGTGCATCAAAATTCCATTGCCAAAATCACCAACAGATCATTGAGTCGCGCTCTCATAATTTTTCATTTTTAGTCACGTTATGGTTGTGTACGTGGTGTTGGAGTGGGGATTGTATAACTATTCGTCTGACTCACAACTACATTCCTTCGGAGAACCAATCCTTCTTTCACTTGAAGGGATAATAGACAATTTTGTCCGGGTCTGAGAGTTAATCAAGTTATATCTTTACCATTTTAAATATGTAATGTATATAAAGTGTAGATAAAGTGAAGGTCTTCCTCTATGATAAGATCAATGACTTTGTTTGTTTTTCCGTTGATGCATGGTCATATTCTCGTATTCCCACATTCTGTCATTTCTGACTGCAGTGAGTGAGCAAAAGATATGTTCTGATAAACTACACCCTACACGTAGTACTGCAGAACGAATCGTCTCTTTCTGCCCTCCCCGTTCCCCATATTCAGAGAAATAAAAATGCTACTTCGCGTATCAATGGTTCTTTTGGCGTTATGTCTACTCCATGTAGGATTTGGCTCGGCAACGAAAATGGGAACTGCAAAAGTTCGGCAACAAGCTACAACTTCTCGTACGGATAGAAGATATGAACAACATGTGGTAATTTGCGGAGATAAGAAGTATACTGACGAAACAATCCAAGAAGCTGTGACGAGGGGTTTAGTAGAGTTACATGTGTACTTGAACGGTGGTACTATTGGCGAACACTTTACGCAATATCCTCCCCAGCTACACGAAAATTTATCGTTCAAACCACCCTTTTATGCCACCAGCATCTTACACCCCAATACAGGTAAGTCTTTTTTCCCTCTATGTACGTCCATATTCTATCATGTACATCAGAATTAAAGAATGATTCCTGATTATTTACATGTAAACGAAAAATGTAAAACGATTTCTGTTGGTGGAATATCGGCTTACAAATAATTAGATAACCCAAGAGATATGGTCGTTTTCAATATGGATGGTGATGTAGCAAATGTGGTTACCCAAACCAGAATAATTCGTGGATTCAATGGACCAATGGTTGAATTGAGATATGCACCCTGTTATGATAGATTTGAAATGATCAATTCAGAGTAACATAGACCCAGGAGAAACGGATAAACATTAATGGTATAATAAGGTCAATTAAGTAGTACTATTAGGCTGCATTGTAGGAGTGAGATTCATCATGAAAATTGTAATTTACAAATGATGAGAATCTCTTGCAGGAATGGCAATCGGTGACTCAAGATTAGAGTAGTGTGCTGAGGATAAGAAAGATAAAGAAAATGGTCTACACTCGTGAATGAGGTGAGTAAATGAGGAGAGTCCATTCGCGTTGGCCAGGAAACGGTGTTCACTGATATCTCTCAATCTACTTTGGATTTACAGGGGATAACATGTAGGAAACAGGAAATATCGGGGTACGAATAGTGAAACCTTTAATATTTACGATTTCCTATTTCTTATTTCCAAAAAGGGAGATTTTCGTATACGCGTAGCTATTTGCTGATACTCACCTCCCTACATTTGGGCGTCGTACGTGCATGATATCAAATCAAATTAAATTTGAATGAAAGACAAGAAATGCTTCTAATGTAACAAAATTTGATTTAATTCCATCCATAACACGTGAAATTTGAAGTTGACAAGATTGTCCATTTCCCATCCCCTATCTCCTCTTGGAAACAAACCAAAAAAATCCTTTTCTCTTCATTTCTAGCTCTATTTAAGTTTCCTTTCTCTTTCTCAATTTCAATTGAGTATCATCTTTTAGCATTAGTAGTAATGTAGTAAATACAAAATTAATTATCAACTTATCTTATCTCCAAGCTAGCCGCCGGCCACCGCTTTGTCTATATCACCTTACGCCCGCGATTACCTCCCCCAACTACATCACCAAGAACGAATCATTTGCAATGAAACAATTTTTACTGTTTTAAAACAACCATGAATTCCTTGAAAATCCTCTTTTTTCATAATTTATCAGTATGCTGGTGATATAATCATTACATTAATTAGTCGGAGATAGTACCTACTATTTAATACTTATTTCACCACAATAATATTATTCTATTGTAGAATAATCAAACATTCTAGATACTCCTGGGCTGTTTAAAGGATTTTATATATCATGTCCTTGGATATGGTAAATTAATTATAGTGGGGTTTAGTTTAGTTTAAATTTTATCGTGTCGGCTCTAGTCAGCATACAGCATACATTGTATATGACACGCATGGAAGACAACTAGAATACATGGTCCTCCAAACCACAGCAATGCCAGCATTGTGGAGAAATACGGTATTACCAGTGATTAAAATTTCAGCTGAATAATCACATCAATAAAACCCGTGTGCCTTTCTTCCTTCCTGTGTTCGTCCGCTGTCCTACGCACTGGATGGAGGATGGAGAATAGCAAGTGTCATACAGCCATGTCGGACTAGCCCGACCAAGTTAGGGAACTACAGGGTAACGACTTTGTTAGCTTTATATCTTTTAGGCAGCAAAATAATGATTAGCTTTTTTCTATATTTAGAAAAAGTCAACAGAAGTTTAGTAGTTTACTTTCTTAATCGAACATCGGCCTATTTTTTCACCAAATTATATGAAATATAAATGTATTGATAGGATCTTTGAAACTCCTCACAACTGCATTTACATGATAGGTGTGCATACACTGGTATTGATTGAATGCTTATGGTAGACAGCGAAGTCGCCATATCTTGAGTAGGGGTTCTCATATGCATATTTAGGGATACAAGCATGTTTTAAAAGTACAGGTAGATAGTGATGATTTTATTTAGATATTTAGATCCCATAAGGAAGTTCACCATATTTCCTAATCCCAAAGTCCTTGAACTTTACTTGAACTAGAACTTGGCATCATGATTACTGGCTAGCCTCTATTTCACACAATCTTTGATAGCTCGAGGACAATATACAAATTTTTGACTGATTACGTTGCGAGCTATGATTATTTTGAATTGATTTTATGACGTAAGCTGTGATAATTTTGGTAATATTTTAAACCTTATAATAGTCTGTATCTGGGGTTCAAATGATTTTGATAGCTAGCTCATTCTCCTTATTTTACAATTAGGTATTAAAAAGGCCTTGTGCGTATAATTTGAAGATTCAATCTTCATTCCCGTGATCCAATATCTGGTATGGCTCTGCTATTCATTACGCTCATTAAAATTGTATTTTTATTCTACATGCATCTCCATGCTCATTCCATTAACAAGATGGAAAAATTCAAGATGAAAAAATAGACTCCTGACAATGACTCCCCTGATACCAAAAAACACCTTTAGTTAATTTTAGAAATAAGCGAATTAGAATTGACCCTGTCTTTGCAAAAAAATCAGCGAGATCTCCGAAGGATCTACAGCTGTTACATTGAATGGCGTTACAACTCGATCATCAAACATATGCCAGAGGCCGGCTGGTTTTCCAGCTGCCAGCTGGTCCAAGCTCCTTGCCAACATTCTGTAATGACCTGATGCTAGAGTGTTCCCAGAGTGAAGACCAAGTCCATAAACATCATATATAAAAGGACCATTGCATCGATGATCCTGATTTTTAGAACCTTCCTGTTTGGAAACTACGTTATTCTCAAAATTAACATTGAGAGGGACAATTATTCGAGTTTTTATTTTCGCCAAACTATTTGTCATACGCATAAATGAAATGATTAAAGTATCTGGCATATAGACTAAGTAGACACGTCCCTTCTGTGAAGTATTCTTACAACATTTTGAACATTGAAGTGATTGATACTCAATAAGTTCACTTTTGGACCCAAAGTTTGCATCTAGAATATCATTTAAAGAACAGGTTCCATCGGGAGGAACTGCCAAGAGAAGTTGTTGGAACTGATCGAATACTGGTCGTGATTTACCACACACATCGCATTTAAGGATTCTTACGGTGACACCTTTCATTCTACGAGTGATTGGTGATCCAAGATTAGATGTCCAATCAGCCCAATAAATAGCCGCCGCATCAAGAATTGTAGAAGCCTTTTCAAGCAATCCTTCAATTTCCTCAATAGGTCGTCGTCCGGGGAGATTCCGCAACGGATTCAGTTCATCATCTAAGATATCAATGAGCATAGCTAAGAACTCGTTACAATCATGTTGAACTCGTGTTCCACCAAAACCTCCAGGTCCCTGATTGTGGACAGCATTAACATAGCCCTTATACTATCTATTAGCAAAGAGGAAATACGCATATTTGAATCTTTTGTTAGTTTATTTTAAGGACAAACTCACTTGGAATGTCGTCGGGTTTATGAATTCATACTGACCAAACCAAAGATGCGCAAAAATACTACTCAAGCATCGTACCATTAACTGGGGTGGCTCTGTACTTTCACCATCCCTTTTAGGAATAGGAGGATTTGCAGGATGAACATAGTTTTTAATAAGTTCCCGAAACCAAGGTGTAGCGCTCAATCCTTGGATAACTGTGTTCATATAGCATAGAACCCTAGGATTTGATAGTCCTGTAAGCCCTACGGGTCTTCGAGTTTCAGATATTGTTGATTCATTGTTTGAGATTGAGTGTGCAAAGGAAAGACCGTCACCTTTTTCGGAGATTCCGCTAGATCTTTGTCGAGGAATAGCAGGTGCTGGTCTGGCTGGAGGCTTTGGCATCGAATTGACAAGTTGATCTTGGTATAAATTAGAGGCAGGGGAAGAAATCATAGATTCTTGTACTGATGGTAGTTCAGGATATCTACGTATGAAATCCTCCATTGTTCTGACGTAGATGAGTTCATTATCAACATGATCAGGTGGGGTGTTTGCCAGCTCATCCTTAATTGTGCTAGCCCAAACATTTTCCTGTTCCATTGTAAGTGGTCGTGAGTAATGCCTCTTTTGTCTTTGGAGTTGGGAGATCTGTGACTCATGTACTAAAGATCGCATTAGAGGCCGAGCAACTTTCCTTTCAGAATGATTAGATTTAACAGCACTCCCAGTTGATGAGGTTGCCAAAGAGTTGGGGCCCAAAAGATCTGTCCAACCATCTAAGCCAGCAATTAATACAAGTGGAGGGCGTTTTAGCCTTTTCTCATACCCATAGTCATAAACTGCAGAAGTAAAGTCGATAAACTTATCATTATCGGTCATTTCTTTTGATGACTGATCGTACATTACCAGTAAATCGAACTCATTTCTTCTCTCGTACAACGCTTGTTCCATATCTGGAGCAATAACCATACTGTCTGCCAAATCCTCACCGGAAATATCCCGTCGCAGAGTTATAGGTTCGACGCAAATAATAGACTGTGACATTATGTGGCCATTATCAAAAGCCTCACGACTTCTTAGATCGACCAGAAGAATGTTCAGTGATTGTGTCCCTTGAGCAAGTAATTTGACAAGTTCCTCGCATGTGACATAAGTAGAGGATGGAAGGATGATTTTTTTATCATTTTGATCCTCACTATTTTCAGTCAATTGACTTGAGTGGCGTACTAGTGAGTAAGAATTTTTTCTACTATGAAGTTTTAGTGAGGAGGACGTGACTTGTGATACAGGCGGAGCATTTTGCTGAACACTACTTTTGAGTAGATTACTTCTTAAGCTTGAAGGTAAATTAGATGGGCTAGTTATTTCTGTTCCTCTAGCCGGGCTATAAATGGCATCAGGAGCTCTGGGTAGATCTGGGATTCTCACGTGAAGGGGAACCTCGTTAATGTGAGGTTTCGTTCTGGGAACAGATGGCATATCTCGGGGTCCTACTGGTCGACTAGTTGAAGCTAGCGTCGGATTTGTATAATTGTTTTTATTGTTTAAAATGGCTCCAGCGGCAGAAGGAATGGGTTGAGTTCGGATTCGGGGATCTTGTTTAGGGTTCTTTGGCTCTGTACTACGTAGACGTGCAAATCGAGCTGCCAAATCAAGGTTTTGATGTTGAATATTGGTGGTATTTGAGGCCTCTATAGCTTGACCATAAAGAGCTTTGGGTTTGGGTTGTATGACGGGTGGTTTTTTGCTTGGTTTTCCCGTATTATCGACGTCGCGCAGAGACACATTTTCTATTTTTCCATTCTCAGTGACTCCAGCAACATCGTTGCTTTGAGACGGAGGTAAAGACCTCCCCTTGCTTGTATTTGGCTGAGTTCCATGCAGCAAGTTGTTCTTCTTAATTATTTTCTTCGCCTCCATAAACTTTGCATCTTGACTCTTAATCTTATCAGTTAAGTTATTGTAAAGTTTATATAGCTCCAAACGGTCAAATTTTAAGTCACAGAACTCTTTGTGTCGAGGAATTATCTCTATCGCTATGATTGATGCTTGCAGGTACTGCTGTAAGGCGATGTCTGGCCGCCCAAACTCCAGTGACACATTAGACAGTTTAACTAAATTCTCACACTCGCGCAAAATAGATTTTATAGGCGATTTGACATCGATATTAGGCACTATAGTTATTAAATCGTCATGGTGTAGCATAACCCTACTCGAGTTTTTCGATGGATATTTATTAGGCCCAATCCCTCCATTAGATAATGCCGCTTCATTGTCAGAGGGGTCATTAGATGTTAAGGGACTCATCTTAACCTTCGCCGTACCTGGTAAGACAGCATATCGAGAAGAATCTTATTCAATATAACCTGAATCGATGATAAATCGGTAGAGAGGGTTTGCAACAGAGTGTTGTTCAATGCGTATAGTATATTTAGGTGATGGCTGTTATAAAGCTCATGTCCCGATTGAAACGAGACACAAATCTCAGGATATTAAACTTCGAGAAAAATTTCTCTTCTTGATTTCTTTTATTCCATTGTAAGATACATTGCTGAGCTTTTGATAGTTGTCAGCATTTTTCGTTGTTCGCAGAACATTAGATTTGCAACCGATTAAATGCCACATCAACTATTACACTAAATGATTACACCAACACCCTTACTTCCCCAAATGATAGCTAAATTATTATTCACATAAAGTCCTAGCAAACTGTCAAATAAAATTATATAAGGAAGAACAAACTAGTTGCACTACTAAAGAGTTTTCGTTTCTGGCAACCTAAGTCTAATATCCAAGATGAGGGCTGGGTGGTTTACATCTAGCTCACAGCTCGATGAGCAGATTGACAAAGCTACTTCTAGCTCTTTGTTTGTATCCTTATTCTAAATTTTCGAGAGATATCTAATTTAGTTAAGGGAGGATATTGCACTCAATCTAGAGATATCCGACATAATTCGTTCTAAGACAGTAGGATCTAAAGAGGCGATGCGATCTTTAAAAAAACGTTTGGGGAATAAGAATCCTAATATTCAACTTGGTACTCTTAAGGTATGTTATACCAACGTGCTCATTTACAAACCATGATGATGATGGTGTAAGCTTACCGACACATGCGTAAAAAACGGAGGGTCACATTTTCTTACGGAGATAGCATCTCGAGAATATATGGATAATCTTGTTTCATTACTTAAGGCCCAAGGCGGCGCTGCTGTGAATCATGATGTCAAGATGAAAATTCTAGAATTGATTCAGAGCTGGGCGATAGCTACTGAGGGGTACGAATTTGCATATTTAAAGGAAACTTATGAAAATCTTCTCCGTGATGGATTTCAATTTCCACCAAAAGTTGATGTAGCGAAGAGTATGTTAATCAGCTATGCAGTATGTAGCTATCTCTATCCTGGAATTATAGTATCTGTACTGATTACATAAAGCCACCAGAATGGACAGACTCGGATGTTTGTATGCGTTGTAGGGCCGCATTCACTTTCACAAATCGGAAACATCACTGTCGAAACTGTGGAAATGTTTTCGATCATCAATGCTCTAGTAAAACTCTACCTCTCCCCCATCTCGGTATCATACAACCTGTTCGGGTCGATGACGGGTGTTATCTAAAGTTGACAAGTAAATCAACTAAGGGCTACTCGTTTGCTAATGAGAGATCACCCACAACTAGTAAACATTATCAGCATCGATCCCAGAGCTTAATGCAACCGCGAAGTGCTCGAGTAGATGATGTGTTTGATGAGGACTTTAAGAAAGCATTAGCAATGAGTCTCGAAGAAGTCAAAGGTCATTCTGAAACTAAATCTGTTCATCAGACGAATTTGAGCATCGAGTCTACAAAGCTAAATGACCAAAGTAAGCGGCAACCATCAAGATATAGCGCAGATGAGGAAGATGAAGATTTGAAAGCTGCGATTGAAGCTTCACTTTTAGACATGGAAGAACAAAAGAAAAAACATTCAGCTAAAATCAAAGAGGAATCTCATACTCTAGGATCTCAGACCGAAAGAACCTTTATTCCTCCGAATAAGGAGCATGTCCTAACACCCGTTGAGGCAGAGAATATCAATCTCTTTTCTAATCTAGTTGATCGCCTTCAATCTCAACCTTCGGGCGCTGTCCTAAGAGAGCCTCAAATTCAGGAACTTTACGAAAATATTAGCAAACTCAGACCAAAATTAGTAAGATCATACGGTGAAACAATGAGTAAACATGGTATGTTATTTTGATTTAAATATATATCCAACTAACATAGCATAGATTCCTTGTTGGATCTCCATGCAAAATTGTCCTCTGTAGTCCGATATTATGATCGTTTACTAGAGGAACGTCTATCAAATAGTTACGGCCAACATGCAGTTTGTAGGCCTAGCTCACCACAAAAGCCTGTTTCTAGAGTATACCCAACTATTTCTCCAGGCGTGGCTAATGGTTCTACTGAAAGCTATTACACTAGTAATTTTCAAGGTAGTACAAATTCAAATCCTCATTTTAAAGAAATTTATCACCAAAACTCTTCTCCGTTTATTGAGAGAGAATCCAATACTACCTTAGGACAAACTCCGGGAACTGTTGGATCAAGTTATAATCAAGTACAAAATGGTATTCCTCAGGGAACTTCTGGCTGGATGGCCGCTAATGAATCACTTTTGAATAACTCTCAGGTCTCTTTCAATTCTGAGCAAAACGTTCCACAGCATGCACAGTCAATCAATGCTGTAAATCAACAGATCTTCTTTGAGCAACATAAAGTATTGCCAACGCCTGGTATGAACTCAAACACTGATTTATACTACAACTCACCTCAGTCACCTACGGCCTACCCTAGTAACTCTCAACCATCTCTAGCCCAAACTCTTGAGCCAAACCAATCTTCTGTAAATTTGCCGGTATATCCTCAGCAACTGACCGGCCATTCGCAGTCCCAGGGCTTTTATCAATTACCTCCGCTAAAGCAGCAACATGTTGCCCCTCAAGTTCACCAACCATCTCAATATCAAGACCAGACTGCTTCTCAACAACAGCATCCATCACAGCCGCAGCACTCACCACAAGAACAGCAGGTCTCTTCTCAGCCTCAAAACTTTTATCAATCATCTTCACAGCAACAGCAACAGCAGGCCTCCCCTCAGTCTCAGAACTTTTTCAAATCGCCCTCGCCACAACAACAAGTCCCTTCACCGCTACAAAAACAGGTAAACTGGCAACAACATTCAGCTACCAACATAGATCAATGGCGATCGCCATCAAATTTTACTGTCTACAACCCAGAAGATATACCCTCACCACCCAAACACATTCTCAAACAACCTATTGTAGAAGAGTGTTTAATAGAATTATGAAATCAATAATAATTTTCGATTGGTCATGTGTGCTTCAAGAAGAATTTCACCTTTTTTAAGTTAGTTTTGTAGGGAATGTTGTCTAACTGTCATTGGTTTTGAGAGGAAGGAGTTTAAGCATTTAAAATGATTAGTAAAGTAACTACAAAGTATGTATGTAGAGTAGATACAGGGCTGGAGTTCGGTCTAGGGTAGTTATTCACGAAATGTTACATGATTTATGCTGGCATGGCATTTATGATCACAGTTTACTATAGTTCAAAAAAATCCGCAAAAAAACTTGCGATAATTTCTATGTGTTAAAACCTGTTTTACACTTTTCGCTGAGCACGACCCAAGGATGCACATAGAATAAAAGACAGATTGTTGGGAATATAAAGAATTTGATTCAATGGACGGTTTCCTATGCAGGCATGGGCTAAATATTTCAGATCAGACATGAATAATTGAATAACATTGACTGCATATTTTAGAAACCTCCGGATCATGTCAAAAAAAATTATAGCATTTCAGATACTGTAGTCCACGAAAACCCATACAAAATAGATACTCAGATTATTTTTTTTTATATACTATTTAGACGTTAAATATTGATCCGTAACACGGGTACAAAATTTTATACGCACGTGATCGGCCTATCTTCATAATTTTGTATAATGCTAATACGGATCATTCACAAGAATTTAATTATCCCAACTCAAAATTCAATCAAAATCAGAAATTATTCACTCTCATAATTAATCACCATACAAACGTTTTGTCGATGCTCCTCCCCGTCACCGCAGTCTATTCACGAAATTCAAGAATTTAAATCGGTCATTTTTGATCGCATTTACAATATAGATTGGCATCGTAGTGATTATAACGTGTATAATAGGTAGCGTGACCGGTTCTGGAAGCGATAAGGCGTCCTAGTAGTTTCCGGCTCAGCCGAAGCTCTTTGGGTGGAAAAGGGGCAGAATTAATTTCGAGCTGGGTGTACCTATCAGGGGCCTTAGTTTGCCACCAGATATTTCTTTGGTATTCTATTTTCATCTTTCGCCAACGTCGTAGTGAAGCTAACGAATGTTTTTGTTGTGACTCGTTGTAAGTCATGGCCGCATCTAATTTAGCCTTAAAGTCTGCTATTTCATTGCCACAAATTCCAGAATGACTGGGCATCCAGTGTATTTTTATCTCGCCCTCCGGGATATGTGGAAATTTAATTCTTGCTTTCCATAGTTTGATAGTTTCTAGGGCCTCTAAGTAAGCTGTTTGGGAAGACAGTACAGGGATTTTTGAGAGTAATATTCTCGCTACACTGTAGTTATCGATGAAAACCCATAGATCTTTTGAAAAGCGATTTTATGGGACTGAAATCACATTTTTGATTCCCTGGAGCGCTGCGTGGACTTCAGCATCCTCAACTTCGCTTACTCTACCTAGGGGGAAGGCGTCTGAACCAATTTTGCGTCCTAGCTGGAACATTACAAAGCCAGATCCTGCATTTCCATCAGGTAGCTTCGACCCATCACTATAGATCATTAGATCACCTTTTTATCATTTTTTGGAAGTGTGTTTAGGAATTCCTGAGAAATTCGAGATCTTGATTCGGGAGAAGATGTTTCTATAGTTGAAGAGAAGATAGAGTTATTTTGTAGTTCTTCTTTTTCCTATGGGGGGTAAGTCAAGAGGATTATTTGTTCTGACGATAGTAAAGAATCTAAGGACCTTGCAAATCGTGACGATGTTCTACTAAGAGGTAGCCTTGGTTCTCGGGAGTAAAGTGGGTGACGGTTATCAATGCGATGGGTTCGGACGGCAGCTCTTCTTACTATATTATCAAGAGAAATTTCTGCTGGGTTTAGTCCAGCCTCCCTTAAGAGAGCTTGGGTCGGAATAAAGCGGTAAACGGGGAGAATCGCTCTAGCAGCTGTTGTGTAGACCTTATTTAGTGCGTTTCTATGGTTGCCAACTCTATTATTTATGGTTTTTGAGTTTTTACTTCTAGTCTTTCCTGGCCACCAAGTCTCAACCGCAAAGTGTGCTACAGATAGAACGCATGATAGTACTGCATGCCTAGAGAGACTCGGAGGAGCTCTTCTTGTTGTATTTCCAATATACTGAAGAGCATTTGCAATATTTAAAGCTTTAGAAGCTTGGATTAACGCATGGCTCTTGAACGTAAGTTTCCGATCAAAATTTACTTCCAGCCATTTTAGATATGGCCTATTAATATTTTCGGAAATATCAAAGCTACTTGTATATACCCGTGGACTGTTTCCTTTATCTTTATGTCTTCTAGTAAAGTGCATTAGCTCAGAAATTTTGGGGTTGAAAATTACACCTTCATCCTTGCCCCAAGTCAATGCTTCGTTGATGGTCTCTTGAATTTTGGCCGAATTTAGGTCAAGTGAGGGGGAGATCTTAAGGATGGCCACATCGTCAGCATATCCAAATGCTTTTTTGAGACATTTCAAGCGGAAGAGGGGAGAGATGTAAAGCATAAATAAGGTTGGAGATATCGGGGAGCCCTGTAGTAGGCCGCAGTTGATTTCTTGAGGAGGGCCAGTTATGCCGTCTAATAGGATCGAGACAGTACGCTCCGTTGCGAAAGAACCGATCCAATCGCAAAGCTGTGGTGGCCATCATTGTCCTCGTAGTCGATTTACAAGTCTTCCTGGCAGTACTGCATCAAATGCTCATTTTTTGTCAAGAGTAGCGACAGATGCTGTCTCTCCTTTATTTAGAGCATTTTCGTTATCATAAGCCAAACAAGTAGTTAAGTCTACTGACGAGCGAAGTGGCAGAGTACCGAACTGTTGGCAAGCAAGAATCTAGAACTTAATGAAAATTCATACCATGCGTCTCACGACAAGTCTTTCTAGACCTTTACCAAAGACTGAGAGTAGAGCTATAGGTCTATAAGAGCTAGGGGTAGTCATGTCTGTCTTATTAGGTTTATTAATGATCGTTAAGACAGCTGTCCGAGAGCAACGAGGATAGTACTCACTGTCAATGCATGCTTGAAAGAGTTCTAACACTAGATTAGAAATATTTGGCCATGCGAGGCGATGCATTGCGCTAGAGATCCTGTCTTTACCTGGTTTAGTATTTCCAGCTCCTAGAATAGCTCTGGAGGCTTCTATCATTGTTAGTTTCGGGAAAGGGATAAATTGCCTAGGAACAGATGGCGTATTTAGGGAAAAATCTACGGCTTCGGACTTATTACACAGAAGATTTCTGAAGAGAACCTCTCTTTTTTTCCCTCAAGTGCTTGTGCTGGAGGGTCATCTAGCGATAGAGGATTGTGGAAGGGGAGGGGTGCGGAAGATACCTTTTGACCTTTGCCATTTCACAATATCAAAGATATCCTTTACTCTGCTAATCTCATCTACTTCTTTCTGATAGAATGAACGTTTTTCTCTTTTGATAACTCTCCTAAATTCCTTTTTATCTACATAAGAAGCATTTCCATTGCGCAGTGTCTCCCCCATATCTTTGACGTGCCTCTCTACAGTTCCAGTCCCATCAGGGTTTTCCGGAACTATGCGGTAAAGATCTCTTCTCTGATCCTGCAAATGAACTTTGCAATGCATAAATCATTTCTTCGGCTCTTTTGTCAAGGCTTGAGGGCGATTTTTGATCGAGAGAATTAATGCCAGCAGTATTTATTTTTAAAAAAGAATGGAAGATATTTTCATCGATAGATGCAAATCCGAGTTTCAGTTCGGCGTGAGTTCTTTGATTACCAATAAGAACGGTTATAAGAAGTGGCAAGTGGTCAGAGGTAATGTCAAGATTTTTTTGAGTAGAGGCTATACTACCTTTTGCCATCAGTGGATGTGACGCAAAGCATAAGTCTAGGACGTTTCTTCGATTATGTGTGGGGATGTCAACTTCAGAAATTAAAGATCCATTTGATATTACTTTAATGCAGCTAGTTTAGTTTGTATGCAACAATACTGACTATATGTAACAGCCGTGGAAGAAAGGACAATAATCTCATCATTATTATATGATAAAGGAATCTACTCAATGGTAAATTATAAGATTTTTCAAATATCTAGATGAGGAAGTAGCAGTAGTATCTATAGCAACTGTGATTGATAATCATCATCACTTTAACCAAGATTCATTGAAGCACCACCGCACCTCTCGTTGTGAAGAAAATTTCCAACTTTTCAACTCGTCGTGGTTTTATGCCTCAAAGTGTCATAAAATCTTATTTCCATCCCCTTCAGTTATATGAACATTGATTTTGAGAGATGAGTTGCGAGAAAAAACGGGTCAAAAATCAACCAACGACAACTAGTGGCCGTCTAAGCTAGCACGAGCTATTTCATGGTTCTATCATTGGTGCATCAATGTAAAAAGTGAGGTAGAATCTCCGGCGTTAGAGTTTTGAACATCACATTTATCTGATAACTGAGATCAAAATCTTTTTAAAAATTTTAGGGAAAAAGTAATTTCTTTTCTGGCTAATCAATCCTGAGGTTTTTGGCGCCTTTTAGTTATATGCTCTCCCCAACGTACCGCGTTTAGAGTTCTTGTCTGATAATTTATACTTTAAAAGAAACGGCATTGTTCCGGATAGTCTCATAATCTTTACTCTGGCGAATAGAGCACATGAAAAGAACAATCGAGATTCGATAATATTTACTCAAGAGAAAACATAACGGCTTCTCAGCATGCCTGGATTGACAATAAGCCTATGCACCTTAGTAAATTAATTGCAACGGCAGTCGAAAGAAAAAAAGATCGCAAATGTAGCCTCCCACAATTATTCATAGAAATGGCGTTAACTATGGTCTTGAGGAGGAAATAGAATTTCCGAAAAATGTAGTTATTCCATTCATGCGTTTCTTTCGTTAACATGAGGTAACTAGACTGGGTAGGAGTAAGTCCAAATGAGGCTTAGTGTTAAGTAAGGATGCCCTGACGGCACGACGCATACATAAAAGCATAAATTTACCGCATTTACGGTTTCTCTTAGACATCACACAGCGTCTGAAATCATAAAACTTATTCACACGAACATGATAAAAGAATGATTGATTCAATGGATATATCCCAAGAATCTCAAGCTCTTCCAACGGAATCGAGCCACCAAAAAACCCCTATTCCCCCTATCCCCTCAATACCCAGTCCTCCTACCCTTATCAGCTCACCTCCACCACCGTTAAACCTAGATATATCTACAAAGACAGTAG
>PEDP01000615.1:0-20304 GCA_002918395.1 Erysiphe pulchra | reverse complement strand
AGTAGACAAATAGTAAGGATTGTAGAGTGTTGATTGGTCCGAATATTTTAAAAACCAATTAAAGATCCAGATGTCCCAGAATTGTGCAAAGTGGGGGGGAGGGCATTTAATTTTCTTGTGGTGGGCAAATAACATTTCCCTATTAGAAACTCAAAATTTCAAACAACCGGCCATTCAGGGCGCAATACTGAATGTTTATGTAGCTTCATCAGTTATGTATCTTGATTGGCCAGTTTCTAGTATCCACCGTCCGCTGCGAAAGCCCCTTGTAGGATTGTTATAGTTCGATTTCCATCTTTTTGCACTAATTTTGAAATTTAAAAAGGATTATGCTTTCTTGATGATAATAACTTTGCTAATTTTCATGGTCTGCCACGCAAATTTTAGTTGTGAAACTAGCCAGTTTTCCCCTGAATTTGTATCATTCATCATCTCTCGTCTAGTCTTTCCCGAAAACGAATCCCGAGATGGTTAGGGATAAAGTCGTATTGACATTATTTAAATTATCTGAAATTCCCTAGATGAGCAACTTTACTTAATGTTCAATCTGAATTCTAGAACATGTAGTTATTTTTTGGGTTTACGTTTTACCAATTATTGTTTGAACGATTCACAACAGAGATTAGATGTTGCATTATCTGTCTAGTTGCTGTGGGATGCTATGCGGCCAAGAGGAGTAATTTCTTTTGAGGAAGGAGGGGTGACTATCATTCTCTATAAAAAATCCTGCATGCTTCATCCAGAACGATCGTGTTGCACTGGAAATTGTGATGTTTGTGTTGGCATCTATCTGTATTTGTACGATCTAGATAGCAACGTCTATCATCTCCTTTATCCGAGATGATTGGTTTTTTTAACAGTCGAGAGACATTCCTAGGCATTCGAAAACGAGCAACTCTGATCTCACAAATTAGGTTGACAGGTCCGTAGTTTAGAAAGACCATGTATATCATTCATTACATTCATGTATACTTAGTAGATAGTAGGACAAAATTTTAGACGTTAAACAGTTGTTGTAACAAAGATAATGTGCTTACTATATCAGCCCCCGGATCTACAAACAGATGAATCTAAAAATCCACAATGAAATTTGGCAAAATTGATGAAAAGATATTACTTACGCCCAAGGCAACCTATTTGTATGTAGTGCTACAATTAGGTTGGAGTTTAAGTAAAACGCGCATGGACGAGCATAAAAGTGTCATACGGATCACGCTAAGATTTGCTTCCTGATCAGAGTTTCCATAAATATTGGGCTCTGGGAGATTAAGTTTTCTCATTGGTTCAAATTGTTGCTAGGGTTGTTTTAGGATTTCTAGGGGTTTTGGCGCAAAGCCTTGTGAAGAAGACCATATATCATACTTTGGAGGACGGCTTTTACTTGCTGACAGGAAACGTGAAATTTTGCATCTAACTTATTGAAGATGAAGTGTGGAAGGTATCCCACTCTCATTTTAGCTCTACATCTATCGCTTTCAGCTACTGCGATCAATTTCCCGATCACTGATAGGACTCATATTTCACTACCCAACCATGGAAAATCTGACGGCTTAGAGTCGGGTCTTAAATCGCCTGTCGACTTGAACTCAAAAACGAAACATGATATTGGAACTAAAGATGCGCCGGTAGACGGGAAAGATGGAAAACCACATGCTGGTCCTTGGGTTGGGTCTGAAAAGGATACGATTAAAGCAACAAACAATGTAAAGTCTACAAATAAGCCTCATATGAGTGAGTCAAAAGCGCTAGAAGGGAATCATATGAATTATATGTCAGACATAATGATATCTCAAGGGGAGAAGATTCCAGAAACGAACGATGGAGTTATGGATGATCCAACGAGAGAACCTCCTAAGCATGGAACTACTGGCACTGAAGGTGGTGTAAGTGAAAAAGATAAGGCGAGAAAAGCGCATGAAGGACAAACTGGTGAACGCGTTGAAAATATGCCAGCATCGCCAAAAGAAGCTCCTCTACTTTCTCTAGACACTAAAATAGATTCCAAGAACGAAAAGCCCAAAACTAAAGATACTGAAGATGATGAAATAGAAACTACAAATTCCCTGTCTGGTCTTGAAGTAATTTCAATCCTGATCTAAAGATTCAGATACTGATTTATGACAGAAACCTAATGATTTGCCTGATAGACTAAGCAATCTGCCTCATCCTCTACCTGATTCTGCCAAAAAAGATCATCTCGATGTTTCAAAATCAGATAGGAACCAATCTCCCAAATATGACTTGCTTCAAAATAAAGAGAATGATGGATTTTTACAGCCTCTCCACTCATATTTTCTCTCATTAACTATGATTCTTTTTTCTGAAATTGGTGATAAGACTTTCTTGGTAGCAGTTCTTATGGCCATGAAGAATGATAGACTACTAGTCTTCTCTGCAGCTTTCTCAGCATTATTATTCATGACGGTGTTATCGGCATCTCTTGGTCATGCGGTTCCCACCTTAATACCCAAACGATTCACCAATTTCCTTGCGGCTGGATTGTTTATTATCTTTGGATTACGGATGCTCAAAGAAAGCTTTGATATGAGTCCTGACGACGGTGTTGGAGCTGAAATGAAAGAGGTTGAATTGGAATTAGAAAAAAAAGAGCTTCTTGCTTTTCAGGCAAAAAAGGAGCGGTCTTCCATTTCTCCATATAACCTTGAAATGGGGTTTAACCGCTCAAGAACAAGGAGATCCAGGTCAAGATCAAGGCTACCCTCAATACCTCGAAGCCCATCATCATCTCCTGAACGTTCGCCATCTCCACAGCGATCTACACTTAAAAGCACAGTGAAAGGCCTTAATAATCTTCTCTCGCTTCTTCTAAGTCCTGCATGGGTTCAAACCTTTGTTATGACGTTCCTCGCCGAATGGGGAGACCGTAGTCAGATCGCCACAATAGCAATGGCTGCAGGACAGGATTACTGGTGGGTGACAGCTGGTGCCGTGTGCGGGCACGCGGTTTGTACGGGTGTCGCTGTTATTGGAGGCCGAGTAATAGCTGGAAAAGTGAGCATGAAACTTGGTAAGAGTCCCTCTTTAACCGATTATACAAGTATCTTTCTAATCATAAATTCACATGTAGTAACACAAGGAGGAGCATGGTCGTTTTTGGTATTTGGAGTTATTTACTTAATCGAAGCTTATTATAACTAATATGTCCATTTTCGAGTTACAAAAAGTTATGTGTATAACATGTTTTAATTTTTTATTAAAGTGTTTCTCTGTATAAACCATCTTCTGTTAAAGGGAATAAGGCAGCAGTAGTAAACTTTGTATAATATTCTAATCACGAATAGTCATGATAATTAGGTAACTGCATGAAATCAATTTTTGGTAATGAGGAACAGAAAATCAGAAGATCACATAGCTTTCCAGGGCTTTGAAAACAGTAGTTGTGAAGCTCTGTTTTCAATCCCTTCTTCACTACTAAAGTTCATCCGAACTTTTGTTCATCGACCCTTGCTCTTGCTGACTTCTGAATATATTGCGACGTTGACTAAAAATGTTCGAGCAGTAAATGATTTGAGGAGTTAATGTGGTTCATATGTTTCATAATATCCTGCTTCTTGAATAAATGCACCATAAATAGAAACTCCGAATGCCGACATCTTAGTTTTTATTTGGTGCTTAATCTAAATGTTGTGTCTCCCAATATAAACGAGACTCAAGCGACGTAACTTATTTAAGGTTTCTTGATCCCTCCTTGGATAAGTCCTGATCCACACAAAATGATTCAGCTTAACCCTATTTTCTTACAACCAAATTTTTACTACTATGATAAATCAAATACTCTATTTGATTTAATTAATCTTTTACATCTGACCTCGAACAGTTGTGCCAACAGTCGGTGAGAAATATGGAAAATCTGATTTAATATCCTTGAATGTTATTACTGAAGTAATGTAAGTTGTAAATACCTAGCTAGTTTTAAAGGAAAAAATTTGAGTAATAACTTTGTAAAGTAATTAAAAATCATGTCATAACAATAATACACAGATTTTAGCTTTTCACCTTATCAACGCAAAAGGATTCTAAGTGTGCATCTGGAGGCTGCCACTCCTTCATATCAAGGCCATCTCAGTATCTGAAATGTAGGAAATCACAATTCTGATTCGTTCATCGAATCACCTTATACCAATCCAAGGCAATCCTTAAGAGCAGGTTTCTGACCTTGATCGGGGTATTCGATGGTATTCTTTTATTCAGAATAAGCCAAGAGGGTATATGGCTCCAATATAATTTCCAATGCAACTTAACTGCAGGTGTAAGAACGAATTTCATAGAGAATATCAATTATAAGATCCTGGATGAAATATCTTTGACATAGATAAGATGTATCAGCTAGAAGAAACAAGCCACATACGTCAAAATGGTGATCAACGTGAGCTGCAAGAAATTTTTTCAGGGCCAATGCCGTATCAGCAACCTTTATTCTTGCTGGGACTATGTGGCTAGATATTTCGATCATGAAAGGAGTAAACGCATACAAGTATTCAATTTACCAAAGAGGAAGTCGATAACCTAGGAGCCGTAGGCGAGGCTGAGCCTTTGCAAAACACATCATAATCATCTTCCATCGAAGAGGAAGAAAACGGACTAGAGCCTCAACGCTGAAAGAGATTTTCAGTCAACAAGAGTTAAGAATAAAATTTTTAGTTAAGAAAAATTATCCATTCATTGCTAATGCTTCTCCCGAATTTCACAAAAAGCTAGGATACTAATTAAATGAGCAGTTAGTTTAGAAATTTTATCTCTTGATTCAAATTTGAAATCAATAGGGATCACTGGCATTCTATCATCAAAGAATAATCAGAGAACTTAATCGGAGTTATAATCCAAGATATAACAGGACTTTTCTGGGTCATCATATAGAAAAGGGTGCAAAGCTTTCTCTGTCAATTGATAATTAGACTGCTCTTAACCAGGATGCATACCAAGTTATCACAATCCACTTTACCGGATGTATATACATTTAGTGATTCACATGATAGATAGGTTTAGTAGACTATGGACCAACCAGTACAGTGAGTGAGTGAGCTGAGAGAAGCTGCGTGCTACATTTAATCAATTTCATTTGATGTAAACCTGAGGTCCAAAGAAAGAAAATATACAAAACACTTCGAGTCGTGAAACACATTTTTACGGCTCATCAAAGGATAATTATTAAGTAACCTTTGTATATTTCAAATTGTAGGACACAGCAAGCAGCCAGCCCCAACTCTCTTTCAGCAGGCTTACTCTGTGAGCTATGTGTCTTGTCGCCTATTAATCAGTCCATTCTTTGTTTTTTTTTGTTTTTTTTTTCCATAGTGTTTGTTGTAACGTATTGCGTAAAATGACACGGAGGAGTCAATCGATTTTCTCACACGTTTCGCTACGTTGTAAGTGTTGTAATAGCGTAAAATGGTGAAAAGGGAATTTTTTTTTCTTTCGAATTAAATAGGCAAAAGTTCAAGAAGAGGAGCTGATTAATATCAATTTAAACCTGCGTGCGGTACGGTTCTTTTTTCAAAAAAAATTCAGATTAAGTCGAGAGAAAAGATGAATGGTCTATACCGTGCTGTAGAATTTTCTGTAAATCCTTATTTTTTACATCTAACGGGATCACTAATGGTGAAAAAAGGTTAAAAAAGTTATCATTGCGCTTTTCTACCTGCAACTGCCGTGAATCGAACACGAACCTCCACCTTGGAAGGGTGGAATCCTAACCATTGGACCACAGAAGCCATACTTTTAAAGAAACAATTGCTAATAATAAATTACACCTCAAGCAGAGAAACGAATCGTATATTTGTTACCTTACTTATACATAATCGTTAATGTTCTATCCAAGAGCTTTTCATCACAAGGTACATTTTTGCCAACATAGGATCAATCACTTGAACCCTGTAATTGTGTATTGCTGTTTCAAAAAACGTGTAAGTTAGGCTGGTTGAATTGTAGCGTTGCATCTCAGCTTTTCACTAGAAGGACGCAGACTAGTTCTCCTCCATAGTTATGCAATCTCTATCTGGCTCCCTAAATAAGGCTCGAGTTCCTTGATTAGGTGTTTACGAGCTGTGACTATCCAAATATTCTTTTTTATTCCTCTATGCCTGTATTCAAATTGCCAAAACTAATTTCCGAGCTTCATTAACAGCAATTTGAATATATTGTTCAACCCTTTTGGCATTCTCAAGTCTCTCTTTTTCAGTTATCTTGGCCTTCCATTGGCCAAAATTAATTCCGCCACTTATATGAGCAGTCTTCTAGGCTTTGGAGCAGCGAATGCGCTTTTCAGCTATGAAGGTTTCTGGATTTACGAACTGGGTGTCTTGATGATCAGCTTTCAAGAGTAGCTCATGCGCAGCTTCTGATCTTTCATTGTAGACTGCCGTGAAAGTGGGCTCAACAGCTTCTTGAATGTATGTGCTACCCTCTTTGATCAGCATTTTTCCTCCAAAGTTTTTCTCTGGCTGAATATCATCGTGCTCAAAGATTGTTGACTGGCTAGGTTCATCAGATTATATCCCGTCATGTCATCTCCTTTTCCGATTATTCACTTATCTCAATATGCGTTAACGTTACAAGGAGTTCATTTTTAATAGATCAAAAAATAGGAGTCAACCAAAATCAGACCAAATGTTCACTACCATATCTCCGCAGCTGGGAGCAAGTAGTTAGGGTCATATGAGAGGCTGATAACCTATCTTCATTAACTCATTTTATAATAGCTTGGATTATAACATTTCTTCCATTTCGGACCCGATTTTTGAGTCGAATTGTAAGTATTCAAGGTCTATAACGCTATATTATACATGATGAAGCTCTCAGTGAAGTCATTCAAGCTATGAACAGTGGGCGCAAATAAAGTGATACAATTGATACCCTAATTAATAATAAAATGGCATTTTGTGAGCATTTCCTTTAAACACCTGAAAGCAAACAGTTATTTCTAAAAAAATTGAGCCGTCACGCCACGCCCTTTTAATTACCTCCCGTCAACAACGATAACTTCTAGTTTTCACTTGCTAATATTGAGGTGAGGTCCTTCTGGCTCTGGAAAATTTTCTGGCATATTTTGCATTTATTCTTTGAAGTTTCAAGAGTTGATGATATCATAAAACTAAAATAAGACGTGAAGGAGCAAATTTGATAAATTAAGAGAGGGGGACACCCCATGAAAATTTAAACGAGAGCACACCCCTGCTCCTCAGCCACAAACTACAAACTAGTGGTCAACGCGATACGGCGTGAAAGTAAAGCTCGCGTTCCAAACCACCATTTGATTTAGAGTTGTAAGTCTATTTTAGCTCCACAAGTTCTAGGGGCAGTAGGATTTGTGTTAAGTCCAAGAGGCAAGATAGTTTGTTTAGACTTCTGGACGGTTGATTTGGTCAAACAGCCAGTGTAGATGGACCATACATATACTTTTTAAACTCTGCATGTCCATTTGCGACATCGTTAGAATTTCTCCAGGTACTAATGTGTTGGGGGAGGGGGTTTTCGTCTGGTGTATTACTATGCACCTCGACAGGAGTTTGAACACACTAAAGTGTCTGTCTACATGTTGATATTGAAGCACTATTCAATGACAGCAATAAACTTCTGATCTATTGGGTCTGTACGAAGCTTGGAAAGAGTGTCATTGTGACAGTTTTTATATTGTTAAATTGGCTTTGAGTTTGTACCTTAATATGTAGCATCTATTTCGTCTAATTCTTAAATAAGAATAATTGGATGGGTGTATTTATGTTCTCTTCGAGATTTATAACGATGTCTTGACTGTTGCAAATTAAATCAAACATGGAAGCTTTAAAGTAGAAATGCATTCCAAATTCCTTGATTTGAATGTTATTCGCAGGCGTTTTCGGGGTGAGTAGTTGGTGATATTGGAAAGCTGAGATGCAATTCAGCCAGCCCCAACTTACACGTTTGCTGAAACAGCTATACACAATTACAGGGTTCAAGTGTTTTATGTTTGCAATAGCAGTACCTTGGGATGAAAAACTTTTGGATAGAACACAACATATTGTGTATGTAGGGTAACAAATGTTCGATTTGTTTTTCAAGTAAAGATTCTATTTATAATTAATATAAGGACACTATTTTGCATGGCTTCTGTGGTCCAATGGTTAGGATTCCACCCTTCCAAGGTGGAGGTTCGTGTTCGATTCACGGCAGTTGCATTAAAAAAATTTCTCGATATAATTTTTTGATCTCTTTAACGGAAGTCAACCCTTTGGATGATAAAAATCTTCCAGTTATTTTGACAGTACGGAATGTAAATAGATTCAGGCTAAAGATATTCTTACTCGTCATAATTTTTTTCCTATAAAAAACCGTACAGCTGATTTAAAATAAAAATGATCAGCACCTTTATTTTCACTTTTATCCATTTCTAAAGAAAAAAAATAAGTTGAGTGAAAATTTCACTATTCTACACTTAGACAACTAGAATTTGGCCTGCTCCTCGGGCACCGAGGAGCATAAGATTGTGGTGTTAAGTAGTAAAGGCGTTGTGTAGATATGCGCTTTTGAAATAAAATGTTGCTGAAGAAAGCCCCAGCGTAAAGGCATGATGGTTGACCGAAGATATTGATGGCATGATTCGATACTATGAACATGGAGATCTTCAGTTTCGATGTCCCAAGCGGTTGCTCCATCATGCCTTTTTATAAAGCCTCTCGCACTTCCGATATTGAGACCACTTCGATCTCAATATTTCAAATATGGAGGCATGCTGTTGCTATATTCGGTCGTTCAGTTATGTGAGACTTAGGTAGCAAGTAAATAAAAATGGTCCTCATTCTTTTCCATGTAGATTAGAAAACAGAAAGCAAAGGAGACAACTGGCCCGACGACACCAAGAATATAATATTATGTTTGAGGAAATCGATCACAAAAACGACTCTTACTTACGTTACTTCATGCAATATTTTATATCGCTTTAGAAAATCAAATGGGCTAATTAGATGGAGTCAGACTTGGAATTTACAATTTGTGTGAGTAAAATATGTGTAATAATTCCAGACCTTCCCCGCGCCGCTGAATAATAAAAAAAACTCACCCAAAACACTTGAATTCCATTATCATCGAACTTGAAGCCCAAAATTAAAATTATTCATCCTAAATACGTTCAATAATTTGAATCAAAAAAAGAAGTATCAAAATTACATTTCTCAAAAATGGGGTGTATTTAAAAATTACGCCATCAAGATGAAAGTCTTGTTGATACCATTAGTCAACATTTCAACAAGCTAAAAAATACTTTTATGATAAAAGAAATATGCGAAAATTGACTGAATTATAAAATTCTAATTTGAAGAAATAATGAAGGTGATATAGCGATGAGAGTCTGAAAGTTTAGTTTAGTTTATATTTTTTCGTGTCGGCTCTAGCCAGCGTACATTAGGGCCTCTCAGACTTAGAATTAATTTTCACACAGATCTGTGTCGACCGTTTCTGTGTGGAAATTTTGACCTTCCCCGCGGCGCTGAATAATCAAAAAACCTCCTTAAAACACCAGAATTCCATCATCATCAGGTTTGACGCCCAGCGTCAACTTCATTTATTGATATCTAAATTTAATAATTTCTATAGACCAAGTAGTATCAAATCTACAATTCTTGGAGTTTCCCCAGCAAGATTCGAGTTTCTGGGGAGTTGTGACGGGTTAAATAAAATGAAGTGTTTTTCAAAACTTCCATTGACATTTAACTAGGCCTGTAATTGCTATTTCTCAACATTATTTCCTGCTAAAAAACTAAGAATATGATTCAAAATTAGAAGCGACATTAAATATTATCTAAAGAAAAAAAATTGAATAAATCTTGAAAGAAAGATGGAACTATAAGTCTGGAATTGTCATGAATCGGAAGATTTTGATGTGGTTTTTGCTGATTAAGCATCACGTGGAAAGCATAAATTCCTATACAGAAATGCTCTTCACAGATCTGTGTGGAAATTTATTCTAAGTCTGAGAGGCCCTATTGTACATGACACGTATGGAAGACATCTAGAATACATGGTCCTCCAAACTACAGCAATGCCCACCCGGTGCCTAATTTCTCCCAATACACCATCCAGATGCTAGTTACATTAGGTCGAATGGGTAGGAACGTATTCACTATGACCCAAAAGGCCACAGACTGAGGGAAAACCTAAGGAGAAAACCCAGTGGGAAAAATTCGTCAAGAGAAAACCTCAGCCATTCCTCCCGTGCTCTTTTTCGACGAGCAGCCGCAGTCCCCCTCCAATAAGCCATACAGGAATCCAACCTGACCACTTGCGCCACCAGCTTATTTTCATTGGGGTTTGTGTATTTGGAAGTGCAAAGCCCTTCACTCTGACTTCTTGGGACAGTTGTGGGGATGCTTCGTAGAGAGGGTGATGGGGGTTTGTGATGAAGAGACGAAGCCGACTGAGTCCCGCAAGAATGAATGGGGATCCTGAAGGGTAGGATGACTGCCTCTTTGCTTGGCTCCTTTCTAACGAGAGGAAAGGTTCCTAGGCGCCACTACGCGGAGGTGCTGAGTAGAACTTGACGTCCACAAACTTTACTGACACAAACACATGGGAATTATACTTTCCACGTGATGATTAATCAGCAAAAACCACATCAAAATCTACAGATTAATTACTTCTTCAAACCACTAGTCCCATATTCCTTTCAATATTTGTTCAATCTTCTTCTCAAAATGTCAATAAATGTCGCATTTAATTTTGTGTCACATAGTTAATTTTTTAGTCGGTAAGAATGTTGAAAAATGGTATTTACATGGTTACAAATCTTCCTATGTAATTTGTAAAGATTACTTCATTTGTCTAGCCAGCTCTCACTCCCCAGATACTCTACTTTGGCAGGAAAAAAAATGAGTAAAATTTAGAATCGACAAATTAAAATTCAATTGAATTATTGAATTAAAAGAAAAGTTAATGAATTCAATGTTGGGCGTCAAAGCGGATGATGATGGAAAAATGATGTTTTAAGTGGGTTTTTTGATTATTCAGCGCCTCGGGGAAGGTCAAAATTCCTACACAAAAATGCTCGACACAAATTTGTGTAAAATCAAAAGTGTAAGTCCGAGTGTGCCTAGTAACCCTAAAAATTAGGAGTTTTGATCCCATTCGAAAAGCTGCTGTGCCCTAAAATTTGAAATACCCAAATAACCATTTATCTTTTTATAAGCCGTAAAAATGTGTTAATAATGTGTTCCGCGACTCGAAATTTAATGTAATAAGTTTTAGCAAACATGGTGTTATCGGCTAGATAGATGCGGACGCTGCTTGTAGATTTTGCTCCAAAAGATTAATATTTTTCTGATGGTTCGATATGTAAGGTACTAAGCTACATCATATAACATTCATGAGGAACGTAGTGATTCAGATTAAAGAACAGATATTGACAATCAATTCTCACAAGGTCCTCCTAGTGGTTAACCGAGTGATTTGTTGCGCAGGAACGTTTCCTTTAAAGCCTAGGTCACGTGAGATGTCTAGCTATAAAATGGCTAGGCCCAAGACAACCTAGACTAGAACAAATGGCACAGCTAATAACACATGGCTCGACCTCGGTATTGACTCTACTATGGTGCATTAAGCAATAGTTCTCGACTGAAAAGCCTTGTAAATAGGACTATGGAGTGGCTAATTTAAAGTTAGAAGTCTCACATAGTTCCAGAAATTCGGGGGGAGGAGCTATATCCGTTTATGTAGGTTTTTTCAGGAGGCAGTAAGATTCGTGTTAAGTCCAAGAGGCAAGATAGTTTGTTTGTTTGTTTAGACTTCAATCTAGATGGATGATTTGGTCGACCCACCAGTGTGGATGTACCACATACATTTTCAGCCCTAGTCTCTCATCCTGATGGGCTTTCACCTCATGTGAGCACGGCAATCTGCGAGCGAGTTAGTCTAGAAGTGCCAGTTCAAGCCGCTAAGTCCGGAGTTAGGAAAGCTTACAGTTGGAGGTCTTGATTGTGCAGTGATTTTACGCAGTAGATGAGTAGAGACGAATCTCCAGATAGTCTTGTCTACCTCAAGTTCATATTTGGATTTTATTTTCAGGAACTGATCCTCGAAAGTAGCCTTCAACTTTATCCTGTTTCATAGAAATTCTCCGGTAATAACGTTGATATAGAAACTTAAGTGGTCTGCGGGTGCTCTTCGCTAAAATGTTTTGTGTTCGAACGCGAACTTTGTCGTCAAGTCGTGGCTGAGGAGCAGGGACTTCCTGTCGTTTAACTTTACATGGAAATAACACCAAGTAATTCTCTCAATTAACTCTTAGGAACGCTAATTAAATCGCTATGTACTAAAACTTCTCCACAAGGATATTGGCAAAAAGTGCAGCAAATTTCAAAGCATAAAAGATTTAATGCGCCACTATTAAGTAACCGCCTTGATGATGTTGTCTTCCTTTATACCTCATTTAATTCAAAATTACCATCAAATTCTTTGACAGCATAGATCTGGCAGTCCAATGTCTTGACGAAATAAGATCAGGATTGCTTTACAAGGGTGTTGAAATTTCAAACGAAAGGCGGCGACACCCTAGCTCTATACGATTATTGACAAAGGGATACTTAAGTTTCAGGTGTAAATGAAGGCTGTGACTTATGTTACTAGTTGTCAATAGTAATACAAAATGATACATAATTAGGGAAAAAATATAGCTGATGGAGGTTGGAGGGTTTTATGAGATCTCCCTCTTCGACACTCGATGGCGAAAGCAAACAGATCTTTTCCCTAGACTATCGCTCTCTATAGGATATCAGGCATATCTGTATGGCTAACTAGAATGGATAGACGCTCGGAAATCATCATAGCTAGACCTACTCAATATCGCTTTCGGATCTTCGCCGGTAGTCTCCCACACTTAGAGTTGAGGAGATTCGATTACCACCAGCATTGATCTAAAAAGATATAGCAGACTGGCATATTAGCACCTTGCTAAAGAAATCAACCATTTGGACATGTTAGTTTTCAAAGATCTTCCAAAAAGGAGCTTATGACGATGTCAATGCTATAAAATACAAGAAAATTGAATGTCGCTATGGAGGTGCTCTAAGATGGCTTATTTCACCCTAGAGAATTTCGGTGATAAATATTTCATTCTGCACCGAGAGCTTATCGAAATTAAATATGAAAGTTTGCAATTAGTTTTTTTCTATGATTAATAACATACACTGTTGTTTTTTTTCTGTAATTTTGCTATGGGAGGATCTGACTCGTATGTCTTTATTGTCATAATCTTCTAGAAATCCTTCATGGATGATCTTAAAGAACATGAATTTGTATAAAATGCTTCTCAATAGTTAATTTCAAGGTACATAATTTCATACCTTTTTTCTATATTATAAAAAGAGAAACAAATATCTCTCTTTGGTTTTTTCTGTCAGGCTCAAAGTGCTCTAATATTTCTTTTCTTTTATCTTTTGACATCTTGAAATTTTAATATGCATGTTAAGGTCTGGAAGGTTTTTCTAACCTTCTCTTTGCTCAATATTACCTTTTGCTCGGCGATGATGAAAGTTCATGATCAGGGACCAAATGATAGAATGGGACCAGCTGAGATAGGTGATTTCAGAGTTATCTCAGCATATTGCAGGGGCCGAGTACACGATGCAGATTCAATTTACCGAGCCGTTTCTGATGGCTTGAAAATGTTGCAATCTCGAATAGCAAAAAATTTAGACACTGATTTATTACAATATAAGCCGAAGCTGGGGGAAGTACTGCAATCCAGCGGACCATACTACATTCATAAACTTTCTACAATTGATCATTCAGAACTACGTCAGTTAATCCCCTATTTTGTTATTGCTTGTATCTCAGAAAGCATACAGTTCATTGGATGAGTGGAAAGAAGTTTAATTAATCTCTGTGCTTTTAGAATTTGAACTAGATTTGGTCCTCTTTACAGAAGATGGGAAATTGTTAAAAGTGATTACGCATATTGTACCCCATTATAGAAGACACAGTCCAACAAACCAACATGTCAGCCAAGACTGCAGATTAACAACTGAAACAGCATCTAGAAATAATAAACTCACACAAAACAATGGCGATTTTCCAAGTGCATCGAGGATTAATTTTTGAAATGACTGAATGATATCGGGGTGCATAAAAATTCTTAATCTAGAGATCATCTTGCATGAAACTCGGCCACGGAATGGGTGGAAGTTATGAAGTTGAACGATTTAACAAGGAATTTACTATTTAACACGAATTTTTTTCCATAAATCCAACAAACTTTTATACTGTGGCTGGGCATGAGAAAGCAGCATTACTCTCAAACTTTGGTTAATATTTTCAAAAATGCTCATATCAAAGTTATTTATATCACATGAATAGGAATACTGCTACTATATATTTATCTGAAGCTCATCTTATCCTACCTCCGTGGCACAAATCAAAAGGAATATATCTAATTCCAACTTTAATAAATCCACTTTCTCTAGACTCTCTACTAGTCTATTCTATTGAGAATAGAATATGAAATCTCGCTAGTAATAGATCAGAAACCGAAGATAAACCAATATCTACTTCCGCTGTTGCAAGAGCGTTTCTTACTTTTCCAAAGCTTACCTCAACAGAAGACTCGAGGGCTATCCTCAGACTGGTAATACCACCCTTAGAAAAATCAAATGCCATAGGGAAATAATTGAGCTTGTTTTTGTTTCTAGGGGAGTAGTATGAATGATAAGTGTCACAGAGTGTAGTCATATGTGGTGTAGGAGGATAACCACTCTGGAGTCGTAGGTAATTGGAGGGATAATGTATTTCATTGTTTGTTTCGTACAAGGTTAGAATGAATAAAAGAAGTATGTAAGGTGTTTTGAGGAGATGAGTGAGCTGTCTTTGAAAGGTATCAGAGGCGACAGTTAGCACTACTGAGCAATAAATATAGAGAGAGGAAGGAGAAAAGCATTGTGTACGTAGTCACATAGTCTTTCTGATCAGTAGGATCATTTGCTATCTTGAGAGGTTTGTAGTGCCTATTACTTTGTTATCAATATATCGTAAATACTTTACCTGCCATCAGGAATTTGCGTCTGATCTGGCCTTATACCTCAGAAATAGTACTAGATTTATTCCAAGAGTGCATAGATATCGAACATTACCTAAAAAGCTTATTTACAACATCACTTACTCATGATATTGAGAGACAACACAAGCAAAAGGCATGACTGACATATTTTTCACGCTTGACATAAAGGGTGCGTTTGATGCCGCTTCCCAGGTTGCATTTCCGTGATGGACCCATGCCACTTTCCACTGTCATTTCCAGTGACTTTGTTGACAAAGGTAGCATGTAATATCAATGTATTTTTGAGACAAAAACGCGTCGCTTTTCATCTCTACAGTTCTTAGTGACGCGTTTTCTGCAAAAGATGAAAAAGGTACAAGAGCAGTAGCCAAATCTAATTTTATGTGAAACGACCATGACCGCTCGCATTCCTTCCATGGTTGCGCATGTAGAAACATGCAAGCAGATATGTCCATCGGCCAGAATAGATTTCTATAGAAAAACTGCATGCAAGAAAATTAAACCAAATGAATTGGAACCAGCCCTGTCAGCGATATCAGTGAGTTCTAAGGCAACGACACCTAACATGGCAATTCAGCAGCTCTTCAGTGCTAGAATAACTAAAGAAAAGACGGAGTAGATGCATGATAAACTATTAAAGACATTGGTAAATTCAAACAGTATTGAGTAATATCATAAATCCATCTTTCAAGCAGCTCTGCAGTGCCGTCAATTCAGAATATATACTACCCAGACGATCAAAGATCTTACATACTATTCTACTTCGCTTTTACAATCAGACAGTCGTCGAATTGATCGACGCCTTACGTGATGCTCAGAATATTACATTGATACTGGATGGATGGATAGATGTTTCTCAGAACTCGATTTATGCATTCATGGCGGTCACAAGGTAGAATCTATATATCTTAGATATCAGACACTTCGTGGAATGCCCTACTAAGGATAATATCATGAAAGCTATTGAGGAAGTCATTACTCAGAATCTTATACTTTTGGAACAATTTAACGCGACAATGACTGAAAATTCAACGACTATGCTCTCTCTCTCTCTCTCGTAATGCTTTCTCTTAGAAATACTCAAACGTCGCCAGTTTCCGATGTGCGTTCCTAGTCTTAATACTATTGCTGGTCATTTTTTGAAAATTGATACGATGATGGCAGTGTTCAAAAGGAATTAGACTTTGGTGAACATTTTAACTGCATCAAATTACTGGCTAGATCAATTCAGAGCGTGCAATGAAAATAATGGTGTTACAAGAGGCCTGGTCAGAGGCCTGGTCATGTTCTGTGTGTCAAGATGGTATTCTGCTATTAACGTTAGTTATAGCATTGATAGATGCAAACAGAGTTTCATTGATTGTTATTCAATTTCAATTTCGATAAGAACATATGAATAGTCCGTCTTCTATAATTAATCATTATTAGAAACGAACTCCTCTTCCTCATAATGTAAAAGCAATTCTAAATAATACAAATCATTTCGATAAGGATTCGCAGCTTATTGAAGCACTAACTCCAATACTAGACAGTGTCGCTAGCGTTGAACACAGTAATAGTTCTTTAGATACTGTCTCCATATCACTCATCTCAATCTATTTAAAGTCGAAGATTGTACAGCGTCGAGGAAATCTATTTGCATCAATAGTAACGCAGAAGTCTTGCATCAATGATCAATGGCAGTCAAATTTGATGATCCAGTTTATTTAATTCCATTATGGCTAAATCCCTATTGGTCTCGATTTAATACGACAGGATCTAGATTCAGAACAATTGAGCTCAAAAGATCAATCTTCACAATGGCGATAAAATGAAAATTTACCAAAGAAGAAAGTTTGGCCTCAAAGCTCAAATCCTAGAATTTTCTTCAATTTCTGTCAATCATTCTTATAGTCCCTCAAATGACTTTTTGATTGGTGGCACGGAGATATGCGGATGATGTACAGCTGCGAAAATTTGCATTCAAGGTAAGCATTCTTCTTCTTACATTGCGTAACACTTACTAATCATTATTTAGATGCTCTCTATTGTTCCTTAAAACACTCCAGTTGAATGTCTATTTGGCGTGCTTGGTTTGTGCAAAACGAAATTGCGCAACCAAATGAATGTGCGGACCCTTGAAGAGCTAAGTATGGCTCGTATACAATTGAAAACTAAAGGAGAACGACTTCTCCATTCCAAAAAATCCTTCAATATATCGTATTGTCACTACTGATGTGTTGTCAACACAGGATTCCACTGCAAACAATGAGACATTCAGCGTTGATGTTATTCTGGGTAAATAGAGATTAAATTTTACCGTCTTTTACGTCTATTTGGCTTTTAAAATTCTCTTGGTGGCATTCCAGATATGTCAAAGGACATAACATGACATAAAAAATCTGGGAATGGCATGCCTGGTATGCTACTGAATTGAAAGTCATGACGGAAACACGACTCCCAGGTAGATTCGTCTAAGGGAACAAGACTGGCCAGAAAAGCTATGTGATTGGGTCTCTTCTTTTGCTTCCAAGCGCACAGAATGTATTTGAATTGACTGAAAATTAGAGTAATCAAGAGGAATTAATTACTGACTTCCTCAAGTATCTTCTGTATCAAAAATTCTGCCTGTCGTATTAAATCGAGACCAATAGGGATTTAGCCATAATTATTAGAGTGAAAATTCTTCTAACAATATGAGCCAAATTTCGATTTTTTGATCCTATTAGACTTGTGTGAGGAAGGAGCTTTGCTTTCTGATACATGAGTCCTGAATGCCACTTCCAAAGAAGTTTCATAGTTAGTGTCTAAAGATGCTGCTTAACTTCATCAAAGGTGAAATCAGAAAGTTGTCAAGTTGAAGAAAATCTTTTTTAGTCGTGTCATGTTCAAGGAATCCAGCAAAGATTTGACGATGCTCGTATGTTGAGCCACTTGCCAACTTAGAGAGCCTAAAATATTCAGACATGGAGTTATCAAGAAAGTTTGAAAAGGGCAGGGAGGAATCATCTTTGCTGTCAACCTGAGAGGAAGATCATAGTTAAAAGACGAGGGGATATGCAGTTTTTCGTTGGCGTTGAGTTTGCAAATATGTCCATGGTATATCTTACTCGGTCTCGGTTTTCTTCAGGTATTTCACAAACCCATCATCTAATCATATCAAAGCAGCGAATCGCATCCTGCGTTACATTAGAGGTACCGTTAGTCTTGGAATAATGTACGATGAAAACGCATCTGATGCAACACTGCACAGTTATACTAATTCAGAATGGTGTATTTTCTTTCTAGCTGGAGGTGTTTAAGGTTCACCAAATTGTAGGTGCACAAGGAGGTTACTTTAGATGTTTATATTTTCGTTACAAAAGTAAGACTTCGTACAATGATCTAGCTCTCTATATATGTCCCATAAAGCTAACCTGCTCAAGGAATATGTCCCTTCCATCTATTTCTACGATACATGTAGAATATTCCATCGAAGTCATACCTTCAATTAGCTTCCACAGCGCTTGTGGATTTTTCTATATTACTGACTGAAAGTAGTAAGGAATAAGAATTGTTCTGGCTATTTTAGCAACGTCTCCATAAAAGAAAGGGGTATCGGCTAGCTAGCGACAAATCCCGATACGGTAAAGACCGTATTTAATTACAAGGGCCCTGGCCCTATAACAGGAGGGTGATATCGGCCTCATCTAAATGACAGCCCAACGTTGCGTTATCTTCGACAGAAGCCGGATATCATGCTCTTACTGCATCAATTCAGGAACTATGATGGATCCAGTAACTGATGCGTCAAATAAGATATTCTGGTAGAGATAGTGTATCAAGCATAGTTTACGGTGACAATCAGAGCTGTCTGGCGTTGTGTGAGAACCCTGAATTACATCAACGAACAAAACATATTGATATCAAACATCTCTTCATTTGTGATTATGTTGCTAGCGGAAGAGTTGCCCCTAAGTATGTACCTACAAATCTTATAGCTGCTGATGGAGTCACGAAATTTGTAGGTAAAACTAAGCATGAAATCTTTGTAAATCTGCCTAATATAAGGACGGCAAGTTGTATTTGAGATGTCACTTGTCACTAATACGAATGCACGGAACGGGAGTGTGAAAATATCAGTCTTGCGCTGTAAAAATTTCACGTGATTTTAGTCAACGCGTGATTGTCCATCGCGTTGATAGAAATGTAAATTTTCTGTTAATAGTGAATTATTGTATTATCTAAAATAGGTGTAAACATCAATTAACATCTACTACGATCCAGAATTGGTTTCCATGACAACTTTGACATACCATATATCTTAGTTGTCGCATCAGTTGCTGGTTTTCCCCTTCAAATAATGTTCGAGCCAAGAAACGATAGAAGACTTTTGATCGAAGATTTAATAGCATCAAACATGAGCCCCATACAAACGACCTTTAAATAAAACATTAACTGGATGAATGAATAGGACAATTGAAAAAGATATTGACCGAAGTGAAGTAATGAGTGGTATCAATGAGATCTCATTACTGTGAAGCTCAAGATACTCGTTCCAGAGTTCTCCACCACGCAGGTTCAACCCCCTGACTACTCTCGACTTGGGGAATGACTGAGTCTTGATACTTGAGGATTATCTCATGCCATTCCTGCACCTTGGGACTGTCTTGTGTTCGTTGGACTGGAAAAACCACGACATTCTTGGTCAGCAAAGATCACACATCATTCAAAGAAAAACTTACTGTCACAAGTCCAAAAATGGCTTAGGCAAGTTACCTAAGCGAAGCCATAATAACCTTCACATGAAGTACCGCCATCTGCTCCTGAAAACATTATTATGACGAAGGCTCTCTTGGAAGAAGCACAAGAAAATTACGTTAATCTAATATTATGTTTATGCCCCAATTATATTTTAAGACCTGCCATAATAACGCATCAATTAGTTGATCATTAAACGCACATTATCACAAGCAGAGTCACAAGCAAAGTTACACATATTGTTTACCACATCTGACGGCGAGAGAGTGTAAATCGCCTATTTGCAGGGAGGCTGGTTTGTATCATAACTCATCATAACTCGTCATACCGACCATCATTTCATCCCCTATTCGATAAGTCGGGAGTTTCCATGAAGCAGAAAGAACGTTCGTTGTACGGCAAAAAGCTTATAATATGTGCTGTTCCCAATGCTGTATGAGCTAACAGCAGCTATAAGACATCAATCACCACTGTAGCAGTTGATCTCCAAATCATTATCATTTTTTGTCTTCAACAATTCTCCTTCTTTTTCACCTCAGCTCCGGAAA